>PVKE010024079.1:0-24093 GCA_004027555.1 Craseonycteris thonglongyai | reverse complement strand
TGTGTGTGTGTGTGTGTGTGTGTGTGTGTGTGTGTGTGTGTGTGTGTGTGTGTGTGTGTGTGTGTGTTGAGGGAGACACTGAACTCTCCTGAAAGAACCACAGAATTTTTTCTAGGCTACTCTAAGAGTTTATTCTAAATACACCAGAACTACATTTGCCACCTCAATATTGGAGTTGGGAGTAGGAGGGAAAATCAGGAGGTGAAATGTAATTCAAGGTCAAATGAGTCCCACAAGCAAATGTATTAGTTTTCTATTGCTACTATAACAACCATGAACTTGGTGGCTTAAAACAGCACAAAATTGTTATCTAGTAGAGGTTAGACATCACACATCAAGTTAAAATCAAGGTGTGGGCAGGGCTGCATTTCTCTCTGGAAGCTCTAGGGGAGAATCCATTTCTTTGCTGTTTCAGCTTTTAATTTAATTTTTTTTAATTGTTAAATTTATTGGGGTGACATTGGTGGATATCAATTACACTGTTTCCGGGTGTACAATTCTATATTACATTGTCTGTGCATCGCATTATGTGTTCACCACCTAGAATTAGCTCACTTTCTATCACCATATATTTGATTCCCCCTCCTTACTCCCCCAACTCTTGACAGCTCTCCCACTTACCTCCTCCCTTACCCTCTGGTAACCACTAGGACCTCCACATAAGATCTGAAACTATCAAATGCATAGAAGAAGGCATTAGCACTAAACTTATAGACCTTGGGCTCAGAGAGCACTTTATGAACTTGACCCCAAAGGCAAGGGAAGTAAAAGCAAAAATAAATGAGTGGGACTATATCAAACTAAAAAGTTTCTACACAGCAAAGGACACCGTCAACAAAGTAAAAAGGAAACCAATCAAATGGGAGAAAATATTTGCTAATAATGCCTTTGATAGGGTTCTAATATCTAAAATATATAAAGAACTCCTACAACTCAACAACAAAAAAACGAACGATCCAATTAAAAAATGGGCAGAAGACTTTTCAGCTTTTAGAGATTGCCACATTCCTGGGCTCTGGGCCCCGTACTGCATCTTCAGGACCAGCAACATTGTATGTCTCTGGCCATTCTTCTATAGCCCTATCTCCCTGGGACCACTCTGGAGAAGGTTCTCTGACTTTGAGGACCCATGTGACTAGATTGAGGATAATAACTCAGGATAATTTCTCCATCGCAATGCGTTTAATTTAATCTCATCTCCAAAGTCCTTTTTGCCATGTAAGATAACATAGTCACAAAATCTGGGGATTAGGACATGAATGTCTTTGGGAGGAACATTACCTGCCCATCATAGCAAACCCCCTGAATTTTTGAAGGGAAAAAAATTAAATGGGCAAAATTTGGTAGAAAGGAGAATATAAAAATGCCTCAATACATGTTTCTATCTCAGCTTGGGAGCAATAAACTCATGCCAAGTCACTAAGTATTTTATTAAGGCCTGTCATGTGAAGGCAGACATAGGGTAGGTGTCTCATATACTTCACATAGTCAGTATCTGAGGTCTGATAATTAAGTTAACGAACTTGCCACCACGCACTTATATTGGCAGCACTGTACAAACAACTCAGTAAGGTTTCATAACTTTGGTGTACCAGCATCTCACAGCTGTGTTCATGTTGATGTGTGGTGGTGTCTTGCTGAGTGGCGTTCATTATTGTTGTTGCATATTTGTGTATGTCATTACAAGAATGTCACAGCTTGAGTTTGGCAAGATCTTTGGGAGAGGCACAATGATGTTTTGGGCTGTGTGATCATTGATGATGGAACATGGGTGTATCAATATGACCCTGAAACAAAGCATCAAAGTGCACAATGGGAGTCAGCCAGTTATCCATGGCCCAAAAAGTTCCATCAGCCCAAATCAAGAGTCACAATGAAGTTGCTCACCTTTTTTGACCTTAGAGGGATTGTTCATTATGAATTTGTACCAACTGGGCAAACAGTCAACCAGTTGACTTTTTGAAAGTGCTGAAAGGGCTGCTTGAAAAAGTGAGACCAAAACAAACTAAACGTTTTGGCAACAACTCATGGCTCTTGCATCACGACAATGCAACAACTCACACGGCACTGTCTGTGAGGGAGTTTTTAGCCAGTAAACAGATAACTATATTGGAACACCCTCCTTACGCACCTGATCTGACCACCAATGACTTTTTTATTTACCCGAAGATAAAGGAAATATTGAAAGGAAGACATTTGGATGACATTCAGGACACCAAGGGTAGTACAACGATGGCTCTGATGACCATTCCAAAAAGAGTTCTGAAATTGCTTTGAAGGGTAGACTAGGTACTAGTGTCATTGCATAGCTTCCCAAGGGGAGTAGTTTTTTTAATTCTCTTTTTTTAATTGGTAAATTTATTGGGGTGACATTGGTTGGTAACAATTACATAGTCCAGGTGTACAATTCTACATTACATTGTCTATGCATCGCATCATGTGCTCACCAGCCAGAATCAGCTCTCCTTCCATCACCATATATTTGATGCCCCTCTCTACTCACTCCCACCCACTCTCCCACCCACGTTCCCCTTTACCCTCAGGTAACCACCAAATGATTGGCTGTGTCCATGAGTTTTTGCTTCTTTGTTACTTACAGTTTTATATTCCACCTATAAGTTAGGTTATATGTTTCTTGATTCTTTCAATCTGACTTATTTTACTTAATAAGATGGTTTCAAGGTCCAAGAGGAATACTTTGAAAATGACCATAGTAATATTCAGCAGGGAGGTATGTAGCAGTTTTTCTAAGATGAGTTCACGAACTTAATTGTCAGACCTCATATGTTGAGTGACTATATATATATATATATATATATATAATCAAAAATACATGTAAATGTGTGTATGTGCCATGATATATGGAAACAGTTAACTTTGAAATTTATTAAACTATATTTACTCTATCAATTATGACTTTGATGACAGCATATATTTAAGCAGGAATACAACCAAAATTTTTTAGTTAGTTGAAGAGAGCATTTAACCTAACTAAACTTCTTTAAAGTGAGTACAGAGTAGCTGCTGAAATCCTGCCCCCATGGTGTTGAGTGAACTGTTTAAATGCTCTGCTTCTGTGTCCTTGGTTGTGACATGAAGCTGCAGATCTCAAAGATGTTTTTCATTCTACGAAAGGGCTCTCAATGCGTGAAGCCAGTTGTGTCTCCTGCTACTTACCCAAAGAATCATCTTAACCTTGCATTATGAATCTCTGGGTTGCTCTATTCATTTGACAGAAAGCCAGCTCAGTGCCCCAGGACCGACCTGTTCATCTCTTGTTAGAAATAAAGAAATGGATTCATAACTCAGGCTGAGATGAGTGTCATCTCCAGACAGAGTCAATACTACCCCATCTTCAGGGCCTGGAATTTGGTTGCTTTCCAAGCTGTTGCTGACTAGGCTCCCTTGTTGGAGTGGCTGATGAGATTACCACCAGAGTGCTGTGACTGCAACCGGGGATCCAGTGTGGCAGCATGTTCCTAGGCAGGTTGTTGCTGTCATTTCACAGAGGGGAGTGAGCACCAAATACCCTATAATCTAGCATATCACTGATCGGGCAGTCTCTCTTCTTCCCTTTGCCTTTGCGTTACATTTTTATATCATGCATCTTTCCCTGGGAAAAAATGGAAAGGGATAGGAGTTTCTCAGATTTGATTTCTCAGTGGGAACTGTTTGCTTTGGAAGCCACCTACATCAATGTTAATTGAGAACAGAGCTCAGCAGGAGGGCCTGAGAACAGCACCCGGATAAACATTTCTTTCGGTGGGCTGATTTCCGTTGATCTCTTCAGAAAGTGATGGTGTATGCAAGCGGTACCAGGATCGACTATTTTCCAAAAGGCTGAGCACGCGGGTCAGTGTCTTTTCCTTGGACCAGTTCTCTACCTTGGAATAATGACTTGTAATTAATCATAGATAGTCTTCATCATGAAAGCCACTGGGGATCCTGGCCCTTATGACCCATTAATAACATTCTGAAAATCTCCAAGCCATCGGCGCCCTTAACCACCTATCTAAACATAATGAGCCTCTATTAGAGAGATTACAGTAAAAAATAACAATCAGCTCTCTGATGATCCTATGCGGAGGGAAAGGGTGGGGAGGAGTACATTTGGCAGAGGACAAGCCCAGACTTTCGTCACAGGGACAGACCAAAGTGTTAACACAAAGGGAGAACACAGGAGCATCCTGTACAGGGCTTTCAGCCACAGATAACATGGCACCTCGCGGGGCTCAGCCCCCGCTCTGACCACCCGGGGTGTCCCAGCACCTCCAGCGCCCGCAGCCCCTTCCAGCTGCAGACATGCTCTCGGGATCCGGATTGGTGGGAAGACGCAGCTTGGCCGCTCTCTCTCAGTGAGTGCTCACTTGGCCTCTTTGGTTTAACTCTCTCTTTCTCTCTTTCTCTCTCTCTCTCTCTCTCTCTCTCTCTCTCTCTCAACAAAGGAATTGTTGTAAAGGGGGAAAAGACTTGTTTTAATTGTGGGAGTGGGAAGAGAGAGGAGAAATCAGCAGGCAAAGGATGGCAGCGAGGATGTAGATTTCAGACCTGTGTGAGACTTTCTGGTCTAAACTTTGTGGCTGTTCCGCTTGGTTTTCCTTGTTTCTGTTTTTAGGGTGGTTCGTAGACCGTTTGCAGGGCTTTATACCTAGGCACTGGGTTTCTCTACTCCAAATACCGACCCACAAAGCATTGCGTGTCTAAAGATCTGCTGTTAATTTAGACCTGAGCCTTCTGCTAGGAATGATCCATTTGCAGGACTCAGATTTTTGGCTAAAGCACACATTGCCCAATCCTTAAAGTCAACAGCCCAAAGCCCTTAATACACTGACCATCTGACTGTGACAGAACAAGCCTGAGAGCACATGCTATTGATCAAGCAATTGTTCTGAGAACAGGCTCCAAGGTTTAGGATCATGAAATCCTGGAATGTCAGAGCTGAGAGGGACCACTAGGTTTGTTCACTGCAATGTTCCCATTCTGTACTCAAGGAAATGGAACCCAGAGCGATTCTCAACTCACCCAAAGCCTGACACACTCAGAAGTGAAGCCTGTGTCTTTGCCCTCACAAGGAAGGGCCCTTTTCACACTGGTGCTTAGGAGGTTTGGAAAACTTCCTGGGTCTTGGGAAAGGGGACCACGTAAGAGTAAGAACACCAAGTGGCGTTTCAGTAACTCTACCCCATTTTTGAGAGTCTTGGCTCAGATTCAGGATGACAATTATTCTTCCAGTTGTTCCAGCACTTGTGCAACCGTTAATCAGATAAACAGAGGAACTCAATGGGGTCCTAAAAATGAGCCCTACGTCTCCTGTATTAGCAGGTCTCTTGGATGTCATCAGTTTCTATAGGTGTGGTCACTCAAGTATGGCAGTTCAAAGGGATTGTAGAGGTTATCTATATCATCCAGTTGTTATCAGACTAGTTGTGTTTTTATTGTGGTGGTGGTGGTGGCTCTTTTAGAAATTTAATGTTACAAGAAATTCTGTTACAGAAAGATGTTCTGTTAAGTAGGTGGTTTGGCATCTAGAATTCCTCATCCCCACTACACTCTCCAATCATACCCCATTACTCACCCCAACCCCTCTCCCTACTCCTTCTCACCCCACCCTACACATGCCATCAAAACTCTTCTTGGAATCCCAGGTCTCTATGAGACAGTTCAGAAACCATTGATCTCATTTAATGCTTTTATTTGATGAGGAAACTGAGGCACATGGGGGTGAAGGGTTTACCATGTGTTACATAGCTGGTCAAGAAGAGAGCCTGCAACACTAGGAAAGGAGCCCAGACCCTTTCTTCCTTCCTTCCTTTCTCTCTCTCTCTCTCTCTCTCTGTCTCTCTCTCTCTCTCTCTCCCTCCCCGTTCCTGGTTCTGAGGTTTTTTCCTGCACCATCGTGCCTGTGGTTCTATCAATTTACTTTCTTTGTGTCTCTCTTACTTTCCTTCTCACTCTTCACTTACTCTGTCATTTCCTGAATTTCAACAGTCATTGTCTCCCACCTAGATGATTGCAATTGCCTCCCACCTGGTCCCAGCCTCAGCCTCTCTCCCCTTTCTGATTCCCTCCCCTCACCTTTGAGGATAGAGCCCACTCTTTTTCATATGGTATTCAAAGTTCTCCCTTTACTATTCTTTCCCATTCTGACCTTCTCCTCCCCTGGCCAAATCAGATCACTCACTGTTTTTCAAACTCATCATATACAAGCCACCGCCATTCCTTGACTCACTTGATTCCCTCATGGGTTAGGGAGACCAGACGTCCCGCTTTTGGCAGGACAGTCCCGATTTTTAACAATTTGTCCCACGTCCCGCGACGTTTTAAAAAAGTCCCGATTTTTGGAAAGAATGCACGACAAGCTAGGGAACGGCGGGAGATAGACCAAATTTTTAATCAAGAACCCCCCACCCCCACCCCCCACCCCCGGTCAATGGTGTCCCGCTTTACCAATGGTTAAAATCTGGTCACCTTATCCATGGGGAACACCCCATATGTCTCAGTTTCCTCATCTGAAATGGAAGCATTAAACAAGATCAGGTTCCTGAACGGTTCCCTGGAGAGCTAGTTTTGCTGGAATGGGTAGAGTGGGGTGGGGGTGAGGCATGGAGCATGGCTGGGGAGTGTGGTGGAGATGAGACGCTCTACGTCATCTGCTTCTGACTTCCTTCCTGTCCATCAGGACCTGATCAAAGGCTACATTCCTCCACAAGCCTTTCTCAGTATCCCTTTTCTCTCCACACTAATAACCCTGGTTCATCCCCTGTTATTTGCCTTGCACTAAGTTATTGGTGCTCCTATCTGTCCTCCTCGCAATAGATGGTCATTCATTTGCTGGCAAGAACCATTTTGAATCTTTGAATCTTCAGCTTCCAACATGGTGCTGATGCTCAAAATAGATTCAAGTTTCCTGTTATTAGAAAAACCAAGCTCAGCCCATCTAAGTTCATACTTTTCAATTGAGTCATCTCAACACACAAAGCCTCTGCACCTTTGGTCTAGAAGAAGTCTTAGGTTAAATGCCAAAACAGGTGCCCAACCAAGTGAACTCTAAATTCCTTTGCATTTGCATCAGATAATTACCAGTTTCATCACCTACAGAGCAAGACTGGCAGTGTCTTTCTTTTTAATGAGGCACATTAAAATTCCTGAATGTCAAGACCTATGCAGAGCTATGTTATTTTCAAGGGCAGGTGTGAATGGCTATACAGTTCTGTAGAATTCAAGGTGCTGCCTAATTTGTTCCTGGTAAGATTACTGAAATGTTCTGTCACTTGCAGCTTAATATTTTCACCACGACTTTTCTCATTTTCACAAAGTCCTAGAGTCTTCTTGAGTCAAGATTTGGGGTTTCTTGTAAATACTCTTCCTTTAGTCCATCAACAATTACATTTCTCATAAAGAAGTATGCTTTGATATAGCCTGAGAACAAAAAAGTTTTGTTTTTGTGTCACACTTTGAAACAAATGTGGAAGGATATATAAATTTTAAAACCATAGAACCAAAGAAACAGAAAATTATTTAGCTCATTCCACTGTTTTCTGAGGAAGCTAAGTTAAAAAAAAACATGGCAGGAGAATAAATAACTGGCATAACCACAGAACATTCAGCAGAAATGAGAGAAGAAATGTATGTAAAAATGTTTGGGTTTGTAAAAATTATGGAAATACTTGATATATCCAATCTTATTGGGGAATGTAGCAAGATAATTTTACAGCATGCTGAATTCTGTCAACAAAAAAACAGCAAAATTTAATAGAAAATCTCTTTCCCTTCTTTAAAGTACATATCATAACACATTTGAAACACTTTTCAATTACTGAGATCTCTCATTATGAATAACAGTAGATCAGGCTTCTAACCCGAAGTGGGTGTAATTATTAAGGGATATCCTCTGCCTTATTTTTTTTTAATGTTTTAATTTTTTATTTTTTAAAAATTGTTTGAGAGGGGAGAGAGGCCAGAGCAGTCTCCACCACTGTACATCAGTAATTGTGACATGTTTTTACTCTACATAGATGGATGTGGGGCCGCATGGGGCGGGAACCAAACTGGGGGCCTCCTGCTTGGGAGGTGAGAACGTTCGCCACCAAACCAGCAGTTACCAGTGGCACCACAGATCAGCATATGGGTTTGCATGGGCTGAGGCCGGGCTCAATCCCCGGACTCTGATTACAAGGGCAGCATTCAACCTGTTGATCTATCCCAGCATCTCATCTGCCTTCTTATTTATATCTTTTTAGCTTCTCTAGTTGCTGGTAAAGCACCCACCTCTGGCGGTCCCTCTTCATTCTGCTGTAGCCAAGGATTTCAGCAAACCCCTCTTGGTAGAATTGGGTCCAGAGTAAATTGTGTTCAATACTCCAGGTGGAGGAGCAGTTAGGGGCCTTCTTTCCCACAAAGTAAAGGACACATGCGTTTTGTGATTGTTGGTTTGTAGACCACTGGCCATTTTTACTCAATTTGGGGTTCAAAGATAGGTTTTAAATGACTGACTTTTCTGAACCTCTTATCTGGTGAAAGGTGAAATGGCTGCTATTTATGGATGAAACCTAGGAAAGAGTGGCAGAGAAAAGGTCACTGTCTTTTGCCCATCCTGGGTACTGTACTCTATATTAAAAATACTGCCAAGCTGCTTGTGCACTGGTGACTACACCAAATCCTTAGGGAGCTGGTCTTGCCTTTTGACATGTGTCTTCCCCGCCACCTGGCCTGGGTCACACTGGCTAGGTACTCCGTGGCCCTGGGCATTTCTTTTCCTCCTTTTTGATGCTGTTTGCATTGTTCCTTTCTCTTTCCCTCTCCTTACCTTTGACCCACTCCTGCCCCTGAAATGAGCCCTCACCTCCTGCTGCTTGTCACACGCCTCCCAATCCCTCCAAATGGCTTTGCAGCTGCAGGTCTAAGGGGCGTGGAGAGGCGCTTCTATGCCATCTGGAGGCTCGTTTGCGCCTGGCCTTCCTGACTGGACTGGTGGGGACATGTTTTTCCCATAAAAAGGCAGCCTCAGTTCTCAGTACTGGCTTCACATAGATCTTGGGTTTTAAAAGGTAGTTGTTGGCGGGCCTGAGAGATCCCAACTGCCATGTAAAATGTTTGAATTTCCCAAAACTAATTTGCAAATTAGGTTTTGGAAACAAACTTTTCATAAATGTAGGGCAGCCTGGATTCATTTCCAAGCCTAATTGAATTTTTAAGATGAGCCTTAAAAAAAAAATCTGTAAACCTCATTCATTTCTATGCATTCATTCAACAAATATTTATGAAGGGCTTCCTGTGCCGGTTCGTGCTGCTTGGACGAGGCACTAGAAACATAAAAAAGACTCACAAAAAAAAAAGACCAAACACAGGCTCTGGCTTCAGGATGCTCCTCTGCCTTCCTCCCACACCTACCACCCAACACCTCCTGGTCCATTTCGGGCTGTGGCTGCTGTCAGACCCCGTACAGTGAGCCACCTGATCAGCATTAGCTGCATCCATGTTTTTCTGTCTACTTTTTCCCTCTGGTCCTGAAAGAAATACAGGTTTCTTTTACCTTATACTTAATGGAAAATCACCTTAAGTTTAACAAAATTAATGTTATTCTGTGACTCGCATACACGTATATGCATTTGAAACACATATTTCACAAAGCAGTGCTCAGTCTTGCTCTGTACAATGCCCTCTGACATCTCTTTAAGTTGCACTACAGATTTTGTTTCAGCTTTATCGTTAATGTACACAATGTGATGGTTTGATATACTGCAAAAGGATTCCTACCATCGAGTTTAATTAGCACGTTTGTCACCTCCCATATTTACCTTTTTTGTTTTCTCTTTTGGTGAGAACAAAGTTCTACCCTCTCAGCCTATTTCAGTTATATAAATACAGGGCTATCAACTATAGTCACCATGTTACACATTGGATCCTTAGACTTTATTCATCTTAATAGCTGAAAGTTTATGTGCTTTGACCAGCCTTTCCTTATTTCCCCCAACCCCCAGCCCCTGGCAACCACCATTCTAGTTTAACTGTTTTACTTTTAGTTCCATACAGTGATACCATACAGTATTTGTTTTTCTCTATCTGGCTTTTTTCACTTAACATAATACCCTCTAGATTCATCAACAAATGGCAGGATTTTTTTTCTTTTTTAAGGCTGAATAATATTCCACCACATATATTATATGTATCTAAGGTCTGTCCAGAAAATATGCAGCCGTGTATCCATTGCTGTTATATTGACAATGACTGGATTTTTTTCCGGACAGCCCTCGTGTGTGTGTGTGTGTGTGTGTGTGTGTGTGTGTGTACGTGTACATTTTCTTTATCCATTTATCCATTCATAGATAGATTGTTTCTATGTCTTAACTATTGTGAATAATGTTGCAGTGAACATGGGGGTGCAGATATCTCATTGAGATAGTGATTTAGTTTCTTGCTCTTTGATAGTTTCTATACTTCTCTTTTTCATAAAAAATAATAATAATAATGGTCATAACCTCCTGAATAGATTTCAGGAGCTGCAAACTGAAGTTGGAACGCCATTGAACATATTTCATAATCTTGGTGCCCCAGCCCTTGCCTTCAGAGAGGCTTAGGAAGCTCTGCTAGCCGGTGACCCATGTCACCTGCTGCCAGGGTCGGCTGGGAGGTTGAAGGGAGGCTTTTCAGGTGGGAATCAGAGGGTCTGGATTCTGGTCTAGCTCCTTTAATAACCAGGAAGCCACTTCATCTTGCTGCAACACAACTATAAAATGGAGAAGCTTATGCCTGCCTGGGACGACTTGCAGGGTGGCAGGGCCATCTGTTAAAATGACACACAATAAAGTAAATTGGAAAGTATTAAGAACAAGACAAACACACGTCATTATTAAATAGCCTAATTTTTCCCAATTAAAATTTAATATCAGACAGAGGAACAACTTGGAGAGAGCATGTGGTTTTCAGAGTTGGGAAAAGATCTTTGCATGATTATTATGCAGCTTCACAAATGAAAGTCTCAGCATGACATTTACTTGTTTGTGATGTTGTAACTAAATTTGTATTTAAGAAGCTCAGCCAGGTTGTCATCGCTCCTCTGTCCTTAAATAGGTTTTCTGTTTATAAAATCAAGGCAGCACCGAGGTGGTCGGTGGTTTTTTGACTCATGAGCCAGTTTGTGAAGAAATATGCTTTGCCTGCTAGTATCTGCTCTAGTCCACTGGAATTATAAACACTAATTTCTACTGTTTTTAAGACCACTTTTTATTAAAAACAACTGATATTGAGCAAAAGTAACCAGTAAAGGAGATGCTTTTATTAAGAAGGATTTAAAACAATAAACTTCTAGAGAAAGTATGGAACTTTTCTCATCAATTTTCACTTTTTTTCTTTATAACTTTATTGCAATCCTCATCTCACACAAACATTGATTAAAACGTTTCATTTAAGTTTTGATCTTTCTTTTTAGGTCTTTCTTTTTCTATGCTGATGAATTCCAATGTAGGGTCTAACCTACACTAGGCATTTGTCTCCTAGAGGCTAACTATGCCTGCTACATTAGCTCTTCCTGTCCTTCACTTTGCTTTTCTGTGACTGTTTTCCAATCCTTACAAGGAGTGTCTACACTCGCTTTGTCTAGAACTCAATTTTCCAAATCTCTCTACCTCTACCTTTGTATGTAACAGAGATAATATAAAACAAGGACTATATTCACCCCCAAAGAGAAGGAAACAAATTTCTGCTTTCATTCTTTGAAGAGTAAAAGCGTTCTTCACACAGATCAACAATATTCCACCGAAGGCCACAGCTCATAACTACTTGGCATGGTTTCTAGAGAAAAACACATAAAATCGCAAAATTTAAGCAGTTTTTAAACCTCACTTTAATGTGATCTTATGACATTGTGTAACTTTTGTGTAGGCAATCTCCACAGCTATTTAATAAATTGTTATGCCATGCCTAAGAATTTAATTGAAAGAGATTGTGCTCACACAACTTTTTAATGAGTGAGGCCCAGAGGCGTTGGGTACATTTGAACCTTTGGAGCGGAAAGGGATGGCTTTGGAGGGGCACCTAATTGTGCCACCTCTGCCTTGTCCCAGCAACCTTCTCTGAGTGCAGCCTCACTACTGGTTGGGAGAAAGGTCTCAGTACTCCACCTTTCATAGCCCTAAATGGGCACATTCTTGACAGATGAGAAACTCGTTAGATATCCCGGATCCTACATCTGTGTTTAGGCATCACTCATGACTAAGTGTGTGACCTTAAACAAGTCATTTCATTTCACTGTGCCTGAGTGTCATCATCTGAAAAAAATATATACAATAATATCTGCCTTGCAGGTGAAGTGAAAATTAAAGGAACTAGCCACATGAAAGTATGAAGTCCACAGTGGGTATTTAATCAGTTACATTTTCTACCTTTTCCTTTCCTCTGAGTACTCCTCTTCCTAAAGACTCCACAAGGGTCGTAGCTTGGTATTCTTCTGCCAACGAAGAATGGCAGCTGCCTTCAGTTTGTGATTGACTTGTAGTCATTGAAACATCCATCTGCTTTAGAAAAATCATAGCAGCTCTTTTTCTCAGATGTTAGATGTTTCATTTCTTTGCTGCTCAAAAATGACAATTCGTACTGCTATATTTTAGGTAACTCTGAAGTTAAAAGAAACATGCTAAAAATGGACTTTTTGGGCAAAGTAAGGAATTACTACTTTTTCTAGTTGTTTCTAGCCAGATACGTAGTGAACAAGGATAGAGGAGGATAGGGGATTTGGATGCCACCAATCTTTAAGTAATCATGACAGGTAAGGAGAGTATGAATTAAGGATACTGACTTCAAAATTTAGATAAACTTAGATTCATATTTTAGTCACTTGCATCATCTTATTAACTGTGTGCCCTTGATCAAATGACTAATTCTGGCTGGGTTTCTTAGTTTACACACCTACAAAAAGAGGAAAGTGTATGTCAGGGTGTCCAACCTTTTGGCTTCCCTGGGCCACATTGGAAGAAGAAGCATTGTGTTGGGCCACACGTAAAATACACTAACACTAGCAATAGCTAATGAGCTTAAAAAAAAAAAATGTGGCAAAAAGTCTCCTAATGTTTTAAGAAAGTTTACACATTTGTGTTGGGCCGCATTCAAAGCTGTCTTGGGCCACAGGTTGGACAAGCTTGGTGTATGTATAGTGGTTAGCATAGCGCTTGGCTCCTAGTAAGTACTCCAAAGGGTGTTGGGGAGATGACGGTTAATAATGATAATTACAGGCATGAATTGGCTGTTAATCTGAGGGGGGTGGGGGATGAACCTGAGGTAGCTTCCAGGTAATCACAAAAGCATGAGCAACTATAAAGAGTTGTGTGTTCATTTCCTTGAACTGCCACAACAAAGCACCACGAACTGGGTGGCTTAGAACAACAGAAACTGACTGTCTCACAGTTCTAGATGCTCGAAGTCTGAAGTCACAGTGTCAGCCATGCTCCCTCTGAGTCCTGTGAGGGGAGCATCTATCCTTGCCTCTTTCAGATCCTGGAAGCCGCAGATGTCCCTTGGCTTATGGCAGCATAGCTCCGGTGCTTCTATGACTTCACATGACATTCTCTGTACTCTTCACATCATCTTCCCTCTGCATGTGTCTGCCTCTGTGTCCAAACTTTTACTTTTCATAAGGACGCCTGTCCTGTTGGATTAGGCCTCACCCTAGTGACCTCATCTTAACTTGATTACATCTGCAAATCCCGTATTTCCAAACAAGGCCACATCCTGAGGTATGGGAGATTAGGATTTCAACATATTTTTGGAGAGAACACAATTCAGCCCACATTATGAGCATACAGACTTCCTAGAGTCAAATGCAATAAACCTGGCCCTTACGTCTACGTTTTAAAGTGTGCTGAGCTCTCTACAAGTTGGGCAAATCTTACACATCCTAGAGAAACCTAATGTGAAAACAGCACTTTGATACCAGTTAGGTGAATAGTGAACATGTCCTGATCACAACGGGGCAAAAACTCCTTAGACTCAAGCATCAGCAGGGTCTTTCCTTTTAACCTCACAGGAAGTATGTACAATCTCTACTCACCCCAAGGAAAACAGCCTGGAAGTCGTAGATTGAACCATCCAAGGTCTGCAGAGAGAAAGATTTCTTTTCTACATACTCTACCTCTCCTGCCTACATTTAGAAAATTCTGACCTTTCTTAAACATTAAATTTGACCCAAGGATATATTATGTCTCTCCTGGATCTGAAGATTTATGGGCTGAGAGGGAGGTCTTGTAAAACATCCTTGCCCTCCCCCCCCCCCCCACCCCACCCCCCGCCACACACACTCCATCCCCCCAGGGAATGGAGACACTGTCACCAGGCTGCCCCTGGGAACTTAAGAAGGCTAGAGTTTTATGAGCCCACTGCAGAGCTACAGATAAATCTCCAACCAAGATCACCAGATACCAGCGAAGCAAAAGGAACACAGCAAAGATGAAAACCAAGCATACAAGAGGATAAATGTGCAAGTTACATAAATAAATCAGGTGGGCTTTTGGAATGAACCACTCACCTAAAAAAGCAGTAGGGGGTGCTAGAAATTGTTGGGGAAATTTTTATTAACAAAGTAGAACCATTCGGTCCTTAAATTGAGTACTGTACTAGTTTCCTAGGGCTGTCGTAACAAAAGACTACGTACTGGGTATCTTAAAATAACAGGCAGCGTTGATTCTTTCTGAGGGCTCTGAGGAAAATCTCTTCCATTCCTCTCTCCTAGTTTCTCGTGGTTTGCTGGCTACCTTTGGTGGTTTTGCATGTAGATATGTCACTCCAGTTCTCTGCCTCCACTTGACATTTTCTTGCTATTTTGTCACATGGTCTAGCCTCCAGGTAGGTCTGTTTCTGTGTCCACATTTCTCCTTTTCTGTAAGGACACCAGTTATATTGGAAGAGGGCCTACCTTAATGACCACATTATAACTTGATTACATCTGTAAAGGCTTTATTTCCAAATAAGATCATATTCTGAGGTACTGAAGGTTAGGTCGTCAACATACCACTTTTAGAGGACACAATTCAACTCATAACAGATACTGAAAGGTTTAAAATACTCTAACATAACATTTCATAGTTTCATTCACAAGCAATAAATGTAGTCATTTTTGAGCCCAATTAGAATGCCAGCTGGCCGAACAATAGTGGAACAGTAGGGACATCCGCATCGTCTGCTGACAGGCAGTCTGTCTGAAGCCATTCCAGTGAGTCAGAGCCGACCTCCATGCACAAAGCTCTGATCCACCAGTTCTCCACTGAGTCTGGGTGTTAAGCCAGCCCCCCAAAAGGAATAGAAATGGGACTTATCCTCTTATACTAAAACAGATGCATTTTTTGGAATAGAAAGATAAAGCTGCCTGATGACAAATTTCCATCTACATTTTAGTGAAAGGTGACCTGGAATAGGAGAGAGACAGAATATGAGAGATAAAAAGATGTTATAATTTTGAGGCATTTTTAGCCACCATTCTTCTCCCACTACTGACTACTTTTCAAAACAAAAAAACAGAGAACAGGTAGTCAACAGCAGAAGAATAATGGGCTACCAACAAAAGAGAAGAATTTCCCGTGCATTTATTCTGCATTTCTTGGTCTTCTCTGGTGTTAATATTTTCAATGAAGGGGAAGCCGGGATGGCTCAGTGGGTTAAGCGCTCGCCTTGCAGCCCCGGGGACCGAGGATCGAATCCTGGCTCTGGCCCATAAGGGCCCATATGCTGAACTGGGCTGTGCTTCCCATGTGGGAAGCCCCCAGTTTGGTTCTCACCCTCCAGTTCAGCCCCTGGCTTGAGGGGGCATGCCTCCCATGCAGGAGGCCCCCAGCCCAGTTCCTGCCCTGTGTGAGCCCCTGCCTACTTGTGTGGAACAAAACCATGTCGAAAACTAATGACGTACAACTATGGGGACTGCTTTGGACCCTCCCCCTTCTCTCTGTCTTTCTTTCTATCTCTGTGTCTCTCTATCTCTGTCAAAACCAATAAAATAAATCTTTAAAAAATATATTTCCAATGAAAAGATGTTTAAGATCCTTGAGTCAGAAAAATTTTTCTGCCCATTCTCCCCTTCATGTCTGGGAACAGCAACATCCCTTGGAAGACATATCAGCATAGAACCTATTGCCCATATGAGGATGAGCAGGAGGAAGATAACGATAATAATAATAACAATGGTTAACCCTCACATGGCACTTGCTATGTGCCAGGCATTGTTCTAAGTAATTTACAAATATTACTTCATGTCATCCTTCAACAACATTATGAGATAAGTGCCATGAGATCCATTGTACAGATGAGGATAATGAGGCCAGAGAGGTTGGTTCACTGGCCCACTCTCCCCTGCCTGTGTGCGTGATGACTGGCTCCTGGCTCTAGGCCTGCTCCAGTCTAGCCTCTGGTAGTTCCCTTGCTCCCTCCATCAGCTTAACACTTAACGGATATTAGTCCCTGCCCGAACATTCACAGCTCTGACCTCTGCTCTTTGAGTGGGAGAATCTGGCAGCAATTATAATATGACTTCAGATCCTGCTTGATGAGCAAGCTTCCCCTCCTGGCAGATCAGGGCTAAGAGAAGGTGAGGGGAGTGGTTTGGGGAGGGTCTTCGAACTTCCATGACTCATGACCTTAGCTAACCAGCCCAGGAGACTCAATACTGCTTTGAAGACTCTATAAAGAGGCAAAGAGTATATCTGTTCCCACAATGGGAAACCTCGACTTGAATAAAACTGTTAATAGCAACTCCTCTTGCTTCATTGTTAGCAATATCACATGACTCTTTGATTCCAATTAAAAAACAATAAAGTCTTTGAATAATATTGAACTTCTCTATATCTTAACTTCCAAATCCTGTCATGCCATAGTCAACGAACTGATATCTGGGAAAAAATAGATGTACTGTTGCAGATGAGCAAAGAGCCTAGACTTTGGGAATAGCCGAATGGCAGCTACAATCCTATATGTGTGATTCTGGGCAAGTGATTTGACTTCTCTGTGCTGGGTTTGCTCATCTAGACTGTAAAATAGGAATACTTGTGTTTATTCAATTCTATTATAAAAAATTAGATGAGATGCATCCTGTCCATTGCCTGGCACCCAAGAAGTACTGCACAAATAGGAGTTATCACCATTAAATAAGCTTCCTTGTCCTTTCAAATGATTTGCTTCACTCATTCAAAGTCAAGGTTGGTTGGTTTAGTACATTCCTCTATTTTTTTTAATCACCAGTGTTACTGTTTATTTTTAATAGACAATGGCTGTTGTGTTTGACTTTTTTGCTTTAGAATGTTGCCTACAATTTTAGCAAAGAGTCAGATTTAGCAGCTGCACCCCAGAGAGACAAGTGAACCCTTGGGCCTCCAGCAGTCTCCCAGGGGCCCGAACATCATGTAGAGGCTCCCGGGGAACTTGGGGACTTAAATTCTCTCTGCTGGCTTCAGAGCTCTTCCTCTGAGCAGAGCCAATATTAGGTCACCCTCAAGAAGAGCACACCAGTCAGAAAAGCCCCAAATCATGATGTCCAGGCCTCTGACTGCAAACCACCCAGCTCCACTGAGTGGTTGTAGGAATAACATGAAGTGTAGGAATGATCATAGTGTCTGTCTCGCTGGGATTCTAGCAACCAACTTAGAATGTGTCCATGATGGAAGTGTTTTGTAAATTCTAGAAAGTTAGAACTGTCATCTGTTATTGCTTGGATGGATGTGAGTTCATGAGTTGGCGCTGAAAACAGCTTCGCCACTAAACAGGATGGGATTAAGAAGACAGCCCTGCTGACACAGATCATAACAGGGAGGCGTCTCATTTGGACTTGGAAGCTACTCCAATGTCAGAAAAAAAGCCTGGTGTGAATGGTGGTTCATTGTGAGAAAAGGGAGAAGGCGGTAAGCTAGGAGGAGGTGGGTCACAGCGAGGAGGGAAGACCTCTGTAGACAGATGAGAAGCAGAAAGACAAAAGGGGCTTTTATTTTGCTCCTGGTTTTAAAAAAATAAAAGACAGGGCTTTTATTTTGCTCCAGGTTTAAAAAAAAAAAATGCGGCGACACCTGAGACCTCTAAGCTCAGGTGTACTACGGTCTTCAGCTGGGACAGACCACCCAAGCTCAGCCTTTCTTGAAGGGGGAAACCAGATACTCACTGACTATATATGAGAGCTGTCCAGAAAAAATCCAGCCACAAATGCCTCTATTTTTCACATTACATGGCTGATACTTTCCGGACAGCCCTCATATATTCAACTCCTTGGAATCATTCAACTTAAAATGTCCTTGACTGACTTTCTAAGTCAAAGAAACCCTTCCCAAAGAATTTATTTAAAAAATATATATTAGGATTGGGTGGGTTTTTATAGGGGGAGGGGGGGTTTTGTTTTGTTTTTGGTTTGGCCTTTAAAAAAATCTTTTTTTTTTAATCCCAAACCATAATTGTGGCCTACCAAGATGGATTCTCCTCCATACAGCAAGGCTTTAATTTTTCCAGTCTCTTCCCTCAGTGGCTGTTGCCCTCTTCTAGTTTCTGATGAGCTGCACATGTTGTAAAAGCCACGTCCTAATAAGGGAATGAATGAGCTCCTATTGGTGAGGTAAGAGGAGTCAGGCGGTGGATGATACGTTTGCTGATGGATGAGAATAAGGTGTGGTTTGGCAGGTACCTCTTTGGTTTGGCTGGCTCCTGCCCTCAGTTTTGGTTTTTTTTTTCCTCTTTTTACAGTTCAAATTCCATGAAACAGACTCTTAAGAATTGCGTTCTCATGGACCCTTCACTGAGTTTTGAGAATAACATCCTGACACAAATCATCCATGATGGGGACAAAGACAGGAATCGGGGGTTATATGATGTTTTCATCATAAAAGGAGGTTGAGGTTGGAGGTTAAATCCTCCCCGTTGCCACTTCAAGGCGTTGGCACCCGCCAATTAACTATGATCATGGGTAGAGCAAGGCCTAGCACGCCACGTGTGTAAGCAATGTTTAATACGTTTTAAAATTGTATTTGTGCGATAGCATTAACTAACACCTACTTTTTACTTATAAACATTGATATACCCCAATTTACAAAAAAAAGAAGCAGCAGCATAAGGTATTTAGGATCATAAGGACAAGTGGCTTTATCTAGTTTCACTGTGATCTCTAAATATAATACGTACTTACCCATGAGTTCTCTACTTTCTGAATGGTCTATACTGCCTTTGACCTAATTGCCTCTGGCCGCAACTGTTCCTAAGTCACTCATGACTCAGTGTTTCTCAACCTGGCTACAGACTGCAACCTCCTGGGGAGCTTTCACGACTGGATCATACCCCCAGCTGGTCTGATTTAATTGGTCTGGGGCACAGGCTGGGCACAGGGATTTCAAAAGCTCCCCCGGGTGATTCCAACGTGAAGCCAAGGTTGGGAACTGCTGCTCTGCATGCATTCCCCATGTGTCATCCAGCTCTGGGGCACAGGGCCAGGCTACTGCTTCCTGACATTTTGAGACCTGAAAACGACATACAATATATATAGGAAACAAGTTAGACGAGTTTCTTTTCAGGTTGATAGGCTCAAGTCCGTTGTTTTAAACCTAACAGTGGGGAATTGTGCTTTCAAGCAAAATCAACTCCTAGACACATGGGGGTTGCTTGAACTTTATTTCCCATGCATGTAAGAGGTGAAATTGTCAGCCAAGTAATCAAAAGCAGTGTATCCATTTCAAAGTCATTAATACTGAAAATATTTATTTCTAAAGTTTTCTCTGTGTTCATGCAAGTTATTTATTCCTTGATAGTTAATGTAGTTAATAAATGTCTTCTTTATTCGGCTTTTCTCTTAATATTAAGCCAACTTCACATCCTGAAATTGTGAAATTGCTAACTGTAACAAGGATAGGATGATATGACTGAGGAATTAAAAATTATATTTTTAAAACCATCGACCTTCAAAAATAAGAGGACTCAAGAATGCAATACCAACACAGGGAGAAGTTTTGAATTTTGGAAGAGTTGTGAACTAATTAGATGTCCAGAATAACTACTTATTCTCAGCTTCCTTGCTGGAAATGTCATTACCAAGGAAGAAAAGTCATTTAGAAATTCAGAAGAGCAGCTTGAGCTGGGATCTAAATTAGAAAATTATCACCTTATAATTAACTGACAAGTTACGAGAATAGATGAGATTACATAGGGTGAGTGTGTTGAGTAAGAGAAGAATAGAGCTAAGGAAGAAACCCAACCAAAGACACAAAGTAACTGGTAGACAGAGAATTTCAAAAATGAAGATATGGTCTCCACAGTGTCAAAGCTGTCTGGGAGGGTAAACTACATGGAGTCTGTAAAAGGCCATTGAACACTTTATTCCAAAGCATAATTCTAGAAAGCACAAGCCCATAATACAACATCATTTTGCAGTTATGGTTACTAATATTTGGATCAAAAATAAATAAGTTAATTAATTTTAAAAAATCAAACACTGTTCTGAGATATTTCATAACCAAATTGAACTGTTCTTTTGGTTAATTGGACAAATGGTTAAGATATCTAGAGATAAAATATTAATAAAACCACTTCACTGGCCCCATATAGATACATCTCCAGGTGTATTTAGGTAAGCTACAAAATAAACAGATTTGTAAACCTAACTCTGACATTAAATGTAAAAACGATAAGTTAGCCCATAATACAGTGGAATTGGCTACCTTTGGCTCTTTTACTGATTTATTTAATATATTACAGAATTAGTTTTAACCGGAGTACATGAAAATATTTCTAAAAGACTGGCTGAGTCAACCATGCTTTGTTTACCTACTTATTTTTTTACCTAGTTAGTTTACCTACTGAGTTATTTTTGCTTTTCATAGACATTGCGAAAAAGGCTGAAACCAGCACTAGGCTTGGTAGTGAGAGGAGAGAGACTATTGAGGGATATAAGAATGTATGAAGGAAGGTAATGCAGGAGGAACTATGGAGAAAAAAAGGTATGCACCAGTATAACAGGGAAATATTGAACTTCTGCTCTGTTCATGAGTCCAGCCAAGGCCACTCATGTGACAATAACAGAGACAGAAGGACAGCAGGTATACAGGTGCACACACTCCTGTAGAAGCTCTTGAAGCAGGCAAGAGTCCACTGTCAGACTGGAAAACACCAAATGACTCAGTTTGGCTTTAGCCCCTGCTTACTAACTAATTTCACAAGTCAGATATCTTTCCTGTCCATATTCATTTGGCTCTTCTTAATAAGGAAAACATACCTTTTCCAGCTCTGAACTCAAGGGGATTTTATGTATAGTTGCAACATAATGCCATCTACAGAGAAAGGAGCATAAGAATGAGAAACAAATTTACAATAAAGGCATTAACACTTTTGCATTTTGAGTCCATGAGCAAAATGCTACAGGTACCTAGTCAGGTAGACAGTAGTTGATTCCAACTTCTGGCATGAAGGACTTGGAATAAAATGTGAAGTGTTGGGGTTCCACCATTTCTTGCTAACACTCTTCTGTCTCCAAGCGTAGCCTTGAAGCTGCCACTGTCACCCTTAGGCTGCTTTAATGTGACTCTATTCCATCATTCATAGTAAGGACATTTAAACCTGAGACATAATTTCTTCCCTTGGTGAATGATCAACACTTCAGCTTCTGGAACTCATGACCAGAGAACAAGCCCCATAGCCCATGTAACATGGCAGCAGGCAGAGATAAGTTTTCCTGGTTCAAATTCACAAGCCAGTATAAGCGTTTGCCTTCTTGGCAATGCCCAAAACTTCTGAATGAGTGTGTGTGTATGTGTCCCCACACATGTACCTTTGGGATATGCTTTGGGGGTGTCCTCCTCCTCCTGATAAAGCTCTCATAACTTCAAACATCTTTTTTTTTTTTTCAGTAAATAGTCATGAGCCTAGTATAGAATTCTTGGCCTTTCCATATTCATGAACTAAGTCACATTTCATCGATCTGTCCCTTGGGCAAGCATTGTTGTCCTGTGTTTGATGCTAAAACTTTTGAATGACTTTGTGTGGGGCAATTTGTCTTTTCCATGCCTGATTCAGATAAATCCACATGAACTTAGGCAGTGTACCTGATATTCGGGGAACTGAGTTAGCCCTCATCGTTGTTAATTAGTCTTCATCATTGCCATTGCACAGTGTGTTATGCCTTCCGCCTTTAGTGATTGAACTCAATCACTAAAGATACATATTAAATACCTTTATGCAAGGCACATTGGGGAGGAGAGCTAAAAATGCATAAAACATAATTCTTGCTTTCAATACACATGACATAATATGGGACATGAGATGATGCACACATAATGATAATAAGGCAATATATGACAAATATCTGGAACACCAACAAAGATTTCACATAGGAAAGGAGTTCCTTCTGGTCTATTTGGTTATTACACTTCCATTACATTTGGTGAGAACACAGAAGGTGCAGTATTTGAGCTGGCCTTGTGGGTATAGACTATCATTCTAGGCAAAAATGGAGAGGAAGGAAAAGCATGTTTAATTTTTTAAACACATAGGTGTGCACTATAAAAAACTTTTGAGGCCATTGATTTAGATCAGGGATCAGCAAACTTTTTGTTAAGGGCTAGGTAGTACATATTTTCAAATTTTGTGAAAAATACACCTGCTGTCATAATGACTGGACTCTATCATTTAAGTGTAAAAGCAGCCTTAGACAATGCAGGCATGGCTGTATTCTAGTAAAACTATTTACAAAAATGGGATGTGGGCTGGATTTGGCCCTTGAGCCATAGTTTGCCAATCCCCAGCTTAAGTGACTAAAGCTCTTTGTTAATCTACAGAACACCTTAAAGGAACCTCATATGTTGCCATAAGTTAAAAAGAAAACAGGTATAGGAACTAAAGACCTGGGCCTAGTCCTGACTTTGTAATTATTTGTGTGAGTCACTTCCCGTCTTAGACCCAGGCTATCATGTGTAACGTGTGGCACTTGGATTGAAAATAGCCTCCAGAGTTTCTAGTTTAATTATCCTATGTTCTTAATATCCTGACACCTTTTTACCATAGTGGATTTCACCTGGATCTGAATAAGTAAAAATCTGATTTGATTCTTTGTGAACACGGTGAGGACAAGACAGTGGAGAAGGTGGCAAGAATAGAAGAGGACATATGTGCCATTCTGAGAAATTGAAGGTCATCGCTTATTGCTGTTGAAGGATCCTCCACAGTGCTTCTGTTCTGAGTGATTGTAGGATTTGCTGATCTGGAAGTCTCCTCCTGCAGCTAAGATTTATGGGGCCCTTGATATTGAGTACCTAGCCCTTTATTTCGTGGGGAAAGCTACAGAGTGAAATGAAACACCTGGAGTGGAGACTGAAGCAAGAAAATCTTCCCTGTGTGTTTCCATAGGGCTACTGCCACGGCAGGAGCCTCTCTCTCTAAGCTGTGTAAAATGGTTGGTTTACTCTTCCAGTTATTAGAAGCTGGCCTTCTGTGTGTGCCAAGCACAACTGGAGCTTTCCTAATGCCCTTCATGCACTCCAAGTCCCGGGCAGACTGAATTGTTTGCTTTTCCATGTTCATATTTCCTGACTCTGCCGCCTGGCTATTTGAGCTCCCTGTATGTAGAAAGGTCCTCTTCCATCCCCCCAACCTCCAGTTCTGGCCCCCAGTCCTAAAAGATCCAGCTCAAATACCACTTTCTCCATGAAGCCGTCTCTGATCCCTTGGCTGGAATTGTCTTCTTCCTCCTCCTAACTTTAGATCACTTCGTCAGTGTCTCCTGTGATATTTACCACATGCCTTACCTCTCCTACCAGATTATGAGTGCCTCTCAGTTTAATTCATCTTGGTTTCCACCTTCAGTGGCTTGCATAGGAAATGTTCAATAAATATTTGTTGAATGGGTGTGCTAATTCTGGCCACCTGGTGTCATTACGGACCAGCATCCCACTACCACAAGTTAAGGCTCTACCTTCACACCTGGCACATCGCCCACCTCATCCTCAGAATCTAGATCACCCATGACTCCACGCTGCTGCCCAGGGCTGACCACTCTGATGTCCCACCCGAATTTTAAAAAAAGATTTATTTTATTGTTTTCGACAGAGAGAGAGAGAGAGAGAGAGAGAGAGAGAGAGAAAGAGAGAGAGAAAGAGAAGGGGG
>PVKE010024078.1:0-24092 GCA_004027555.1 Craseonycteris thonglongyai | reverse complement strand
CCACTGAGCCATCCCAGCTTCCCCTGAAGAACATCTTTTAATATTGGTTGCCAGACAAGTCTGCTGGCAAAAAATTTCCTCAGTTTTTGTATGGGACAGTCTTTATTTCTTCTTCATTTTTAAAGTATAACTTTTTTGGATACAGAATTTAAAGTTGATGGACTTTTTTTTCTTTTAAAACTTAAAATATTTCACTGTACTCTCTTCTTGCTTGCATAATTTCTAAAGAGAAGTTCAATATAATTTTTATCTTTGTTCCTCTGCATGTAAGGTGGTTTATTTTTTCCTGTTGCTTTTTTCAAGGTTTTAAATTTTTTTTTTTTTTTTGTCTTTTGTTTCTGTGTTTTGAAGATGATATGTCCATGTGTAGAATTTTTGGTATTCATCCTGTGTGGTGTTCCCTGATCTGTGGTTTGATTTTGTCATTAATTTTGGAAAATTCCCAGCCATTATTACCTCAAATATTTCTTCTCCTTTCTCTCTTTTTTTCTTTTTCTGGTAGTCCTGTTATGTGACTATCATACCTTTTCTTATTTCCCCACATATCCTATTTCCTTCATTTTTCATTCTTTTTTCTCTTTGAATTTTATTTTGGAAAGTTTCTATTGATATACTTTCAAGTTCATTGATTCTTTCCTTGGCCATGCCCCATTTACTCATGAGGGCATTAAAGACAATGTTTTTGATTTCTAACATTTTATTTAGATTATTTCTTGATATTTCCAACTCCCTCCTTATACTACCTACTTTTCTTGCATATTGTTTACTTTTTTCCATTATCATCTGTAGCATATCAATCAAAGTTATTTTTATTTTTTTTTAAAGATTTATTTATTGTTTTTGACAGAGAGACAGAGATACAGAGTCAGAGACAGAGAGAAGGGGGAGGGCCCAGAACAGTCTCCATAATTGCACATCATTGGTTTTTCCACATAGTTTCATTCCACAGGTGGGCGGGGCTGCACAGGGCAGGGACTGGGCTGGGGTCTCGCCCCGGTGAGAACTGAACTGGGGGCACTCCCCAGTTCAGCATATGGGTCCACACGGGGTGGGGCCGGGATTCGATCCTCGGTCCCCAGGGCTGCAAAGTGAGCACCTAACCCACTGAGCCATCCCGGCTTCCCCACCAAAGTTATTTTAAATACCTATTCTAATCCAAAATCTATCATATCTGGAATCTGGTTCTAATGCTTTCTTTGGCTTTTCAGATGGTGTTTTTCTTGCCTTTTAGCATGCTTTATAATTAATTTTTTGTTGAAAACCAGACATGACATATCAGGTAATAAGAACTGAGATAAGTAGGCCTTCATTGTGAGTTTTTGTGTGTATTGTGTGTGCTTCTGTTTTTCTAGCTAAGAGTTGGGCTGTTTTTAATGCTTGTTGCTGCTGTAGGTGTCATGTCAGAAGCTTCCATTTCTTTATTGTCCTTGTTACTGTCTTCCCTGTTATCTTTAGGTTTCCCTAGAAATTTATTCTAAAGAGAGTGCACATCTAAATTGCAGCTCTCTAAATTGTAATTCACTGTTAATATACTGAAGCCCTGTTGATGTGGTGGTAATATATTGGGGGGAAGGGAAGTATTCCATAATCTTATTATTAAATTTCAATTTATTTATGGAGGGCCTGAGTTCCTGGGCTGTGACCTTCAAAAGAGTTTCTTTTATTTTTTCCCCTCCCTAAATGCAGCAGGAAGGCTAGAAGGAGCAGGAGTTGTCCAATTGCCCTTTCCTTAGGTCATATGAGGCTCTGGTAAAGTAGTTTCCTATGAGGACAAAATTTTGTTATGGCAGACAGAAGGCGCTGGGCATATTTCAAAAACAATTATTTTTTCTCTGAGTGAATTTCAGAATGGTCACTTTTCTCTTCACCCTTCTAGAAGCATGGGATATTTTTCTCTGACCTTCACCATGAGAACCTGATAGAATCCTGGAAGTAAAACTCATGAAAGTATGTGGGTCCCTTAAGACGTGGGCTAGTCCACACTCAGCCTCCACGTATTTGTTAATTATTGTTTATGTATTCCTACCAGCACTTGGCTCTAATGGCATCTGCTCCCTATAAGCTGTGATCTTGTGTATTTGCCTAGAAATATAGAAACATAGAAAGAAATCTTTGAAAATGTAATGGTAACTATATTTGAGGTGATTTCTGCTATTTTATATTTTCAAAAATTTCTACGCTGGGTGGCTCAGCAGGTTAAACGCTTGCCTTGTAGCCCTGGGGTCTGAGGATCGAGTCCTGGTCTTGGCCCATTTGGACCCATATGCTGAACTGGGGCTTGCCTCCGCATGGGAGCTTGGTTCCTGCCAGGGCAAGCTTTTGATGTGGGAGCACCTCTGGTTAGGCCCCCAACTCTTGGGGGCATGCCTCCCATGTGGGAGGCCCCAGCCTGGTTCCCACCCTGAGTGGCCCCCCGCCCACCTGTGTGGAATAATATTATGTTGAAAACTGATAAAGTATAACTATGGAGACTGCTCTGGGCCCTCCCCCGTCTTCCTGTCTCTCTCTGTCAAAAACAATAATAAAAAAAAGTTTACAAATATTCTTTTCATTTACATTTCTTCTGCTTTTTTATTCCACAAATTGGAGACTATACTATACATATAGTCTCATATCCTACTTTTGCTTTATTGTTGAATTTATTAGGCTGATATTGGTTAATAAAAATTACATACCGTAGGTTCCAGGTGTACAACTCTATAGTACTTTGTCTATGTGTTACAATATGCGTTGACCACCCAGAGTCAGCTTTCTTTCCATCCCTGTATATTTAGCTCCCCCTCCCTCTCCTCCCACCCTCTTTCCTCCTTACCCTCAAATAATGATCTAATTTTTTTTAACTTTATATCCTGAGCATTTCCTATGTCATTAAAAGAATTATCCCTGCAGGAATAGCATTCCAGAATGTTATGACATTAATTTTAAAATATCATGAAAGAAAATTTATAATACTTCTAATTATTTCCTATAATCTCATTGACCCCATCAAATGATTTCACATTTTAGTGTTTGGGTTTTTTTTCAACTTAAGTCTTTAGGGTCATCATCATTTAGATAACTGAGGTAACGGGATAGGTAGTTTTAAATATTGTTTTTCTTTCACATTATTTTACAAACATGGTTTCATGTTTCTTCAAGTTCTGGTAGCTGCAAGCTGTTTTATAATGTTAGTATTTAATAATTTAATCATTTATTAGTAGGTTGTTTCCAGTTCTCTATTATTTTAAGTCCCACTGACTTAAGTATTTTGGTACATACAAATTTTCTTTTTCATTTGGCCCATTTCACTGAGTATTAAATTCCTAGTTGAAGGACTGGGTCAAAGGATACCAGGTAGTTCTTACTAAGTGTTACTTACGTGCACTTCTTGAAGGATTATGTCAGTCAGTTTACTGGCCACTAGCCAGGTGTGAATGAATCTGTTTCCTAAAGCTTTGACCAGCGTTGGGTACTTAATTTTTACATGGTTTAATGGCCTTTAATTGGAGCCATACTGTATATACAGTCTTTAATTTGCATTTACCTAATTACTAAGGAAGTTGAGTCTTAAAATATATATAGAGAGATTATTTCCTTTTAGGTGCCTATTCAATTCAAAGCAACAGACATATTTGAGTGCCCACTATATGCCAAGTGCTGTGTTCTTCCCTCAAGGATGAGTGACCTAATAAAAATGACCATTTGGAATAAGGTGGGGGAGCCAGGGTAGCATAGAAAATATATGACTAATTGTAGTAAGCCAGTAGGAGCTCAATACTGGCAGGCAGTTTTGGCAAAGTCTATGGGTAGAAGACAGAGTAGGGAGGAGTTGACCCTGTCTGAAACAAATTATGCTTTTGCAAGGCGAGTGACTTTAGAACAAGGGTCAAACAATAGGTGATTTGTACAGGTCAAAAACAGATGTCTGGGGAGAAGGAATAGTATGGAGAGCTGGTAAAGGGGGTCAATAAAACCTAAAAATAGGGTACTTGTGTTATGGAGTTGTGATGGTTTCATTATAGCTAAAATATGGAATGCTGGGACATTGCCTGGAAAGGAAGGGTCAGGGGTAACTTCAGGAATCTGACCTTAGTCCTGAAGATTTGTTTGTTTTGTTTTGTTTTGTTTTGTTTTTGACAGAGAGAGAGAGAGAGAGAGAGAGAGAGAGAGAGAGAGAGAGAGAGAGAGAATGGGGAAGGCTTAGAGCAGTCTCCATAGTTATATGTCATTAGCTTTTGACATGGTTCCACCCCAGTTCAGCATATGGGTCCTCACGAGCTAGGGCTGGGATTCGATCCTCAGACCCCAGGGCTGCAAGGCAAGCGCTCGACCCAATGAGCCATCTTGGCATCCCCCTGAAGATTTGTTGTTGTTGTTCTTAAAGAGAAATGATATGAGCTAAAGACCTTTTTGGCAGTTAATAAGAGGTAGATTGGGGGACACTGGAGTCTATAACGTAAGTCTCTGTATCCCCAGCCACTTACCAAGTGTCAGAAATAGGACTAAGAATAAGATTATTATGTAGTACGCACATTAACTCTTTATATGTACTACTTAAAACTATATTCCCATTTCATGGTTTTCCTTTTTTAAAAATGTTTAAATTGTTGTAAAATATACATAACAAAATTTACCATCTTAACCTCTTTTAAATGTGCAATTCAGAAGTGTTAACTACATTCACACATTGTTGTGCAACCAGTCACCAGCTCATAGCTTTCTTTAGTCGAGTTTTATTAAAAAGAAATTGAAATTTGTACAAATTCACTTTTTTTGGTAGTAATTACTGATGTTTGCTTAACACTTCATATTGTATAATGTTCTTTAACATACATGATCTTTTTTGATTCTCATAAACATGTTACTGAGGTGGATATTATCTCCATTTTACAGATAAGAGGCCAAGCGATAACTTACCTAAAATCACATGACTAATTAATGGTAGAGCTGGAATTTGAATCCAGGTCTTATAACACCTAGAATTTTCCTTGTAATAGCCATTCTTTCATTATTCATTCATCCATCAAATATGCGTTGATCACCTTCTGAGTGTCAGGGTAGGTATGGAGCAATCAAGAAGTGCTGGAGGGTTTTAAGCAGGAAAGCAGCCTGATCCAATGTAGGCTTTAGAAAATTCTTCTGGATGAGAGAACAAAAAGTGGTGGTTTTTAAGTATGGCCTGGGACCAACTATTGGGTCAGAATGTCTGGGGTTGGTGCTCAGGAATCTTATGACTAGCCAGGTTTGGATTTCTTTTCTGGTTCTGTAATGCAATAGAGAGAAACACTGTATTAGAGAAGGAGGTGGTACAACCAGTTAACATGACTAAGGTGGCTGTAGTAACCAGGTGAGAAGTGATGAGATACAGAGACAAAGGAATGCACTTGAGAATCATTTAGATAACATGGACAGGACTTCTCACTTGAACTTGACCCTTCCCTGGACAGTAGCTGAAGTTCAAGGAAGCAGAGCTGTGATTGCTACCTCAGTTCTGGCTCCAGAGTCTGTGGGCTTTACTGCATATAGCCATTTGCAGCCACATCTTGATTTTAAATATTTTATATTGATTTCTCTTAGCAATTGTTTTGCAAATTCCCACCTGATCTCTAACTACTGTTGAGCCTTATATTTCTCCCTCACTTCCGTAAAATGTAGGACTGAAATAAGAGACAGACAAGTAAAGTCTTAACAGTTTTAAAATATTTATTTCTTTGGGGCTGAGTACACAGGTAAGAAAGAATTAGATTTGATGAGATAAGCACAAACTGGAGAAGAGAACAGGACACCTATAAACCCTAGGAGGCCTCCAGGAAACCTGAAGACAGTAATCCCAGAAGCTCATTGGGTGACCCCATTTCCTCCCCAGGTTATTATTAGGTGTCAGGAAATTGTAAAGAAATCACAACAGTCTCAACAACCACCACCCCAAACACCAACATCAACAACTTCAACAATAAAATTCATTAAAAGTTACCTCCTTTCCACCCACAACCTCAGACCTGAAGGAGGCAGATGGGACCATGGGAGAGGCTCTTGGCTGCTGCTTCCCCAGCCTGATTCTTCCTCAACCCTGTCCTGGGTTTCCCAGGGTCTTGGGGAAGTGGGAAACAGACACCTCTATCTCTGGGTCGAGGCACCAGATGCTGGGGACACTTCCACTCTCTCACTGCCAAGTAGGTCAGGATTAAAAGAAAGTGAGGCAAAGGCTGGGGTAGGCCGTGCGAAGGAAAGTCTGGCACATCCGGGTACCCGGCAAGGCCACAGGGGCTAAGCCAAGCAAATAGGAATAGAGGTGTTGGGGGAGAAAAAGATGGGAAAAAGCACAGCGAAGGTTCAGGACTGGCATTTGGTGTGGGTGGGTGTGCAAGGGTGACCAGTCAGAGAGCTTGCTGCGCCCCAGGGGCGGGGCGGGGGCGTGTCTTGACGGAGATTGGCTAACTGGCCGGGCGCAGGGGAGGCCGCGCGCCTCCTGGGCCCGCCGCTTTGCAATTCCTCTTTATATATATACCGCAGGGAGCGTGCTGGTGGAATGGGGTTGGACTGCAGCGCCTGTGCCGGTGTTGGACGCTCCTCGGCTTGCCGCCCAGTTCCTTGGTTGCTGGGTCCGTTTCATCCGGCTCCAGAGGTCCCCCAACCTCTCTCCTAACTCCCCAAGCGACCGACCTCGACTCTGCAGAAGAAATGGGCACAGTCAGGAATGTCTCAGGCAAAACAGAGCACCTGCTCCAACCCTACAATTTCGAGCTGTACCAGGACCTAAGCCCCTTTTTGGAGGAGTACTGGTGAGACCTGGGGAAGGGGAAGGGGAAGAGCCGTGCCAGGGGCCCGAACCTAATGGCTACAATTTGAGGGTGTGGGGGTGAGGGTGGGGGTGGGACTGGGACATTGCCCGCAATGATTTTTTTAAAAAGCAAAGGTATGGGGCTGTTCTGTACTGGTTCCATATCCCTGTTGTCGAAGGTATAAGTAGTGTGGTACCTCAAAGAGGTTGAATATGGAAGAAAGAGAGGAGAGAGTTGGATAGAAATGAAAGAAAAAGAGAGAAAGGCAGAAAATAAGAGGATGGGGTGTGGAATGTGAGAGGAGACAGAAACCAAGGGGAAAGAGTGTAGGTAGTGAGAACTGATCTCTGAGGAATGGTGTTGATCTGAACTCCTACTTCCACCAGCCGACAGATGAGTTTTCTCGGTCCTTTGTGTCTGTGCATGCACGTGCATAGTGCTGGTGCCCAGGGACAGCCTGCCCTTCACAATTACCACCTTGTTGCCCAAGTATTCTTGGCGAAGGAGGCAAAGTCAGGGAACTCTTCTAAGCTTTCCCACGGCTCTCTGGCTTAGCCCTAAGGTTTCTCAGTGGTTCTTGTGGGTTGACTTTATGTCCCAGCCAATTTGCTCTGACCCAACTATGCAGAAGCTTTTGCTGCCTCTTACACCACAACCCTGGGTTGGTTCTAGGCATGGACCAGCACCTGTCACCTGTCACCCTCTTCCAGCCCCACTGAGAGAGCAACAGTCACAGAAACCTTGGACATAGGCCCTGCCATGTGCTAGGTACTTTATATACATTAATACTGTCAGAAAAAGAGTGTTATTCCCTCACTACAAATTAGGAAACTGAGGCTCAGAGAACTGAGTAGCTTTTCCTATGTCCCACCACTAGTAAGTGACAGAGCTGGGACAACAATGCAGAGCACTCACCTGGAGAGATGAGTAAGCATTCCTCTAACAAGCATCTACCCATGAGTCCATCTCCTCTGCCTTCTGCCTGCTAGGGCAACCTCAATCCCCATAGCTCTGATCTACCTGCTACTCATCTTTGTGGGACAGAACTACATGAAGGCACGGAAGGGCTTCAACCTGCAGGGGCCTCTTATCCTTTGGTCCTTCTGCCTTGCAATCTTCAGGTAAGATACTCCTCACCTATCCTGTAGACCCTAGACCCTCACTCTATCCATAAATGTTTCCAGAAACCTCAGTTGCTTCAGCTCCCCTAGTTGCCTATAACTCTCTCCCTATCCTATTCTCACAGCTCTAGCTCCCTTCCTAGCTTCCACCTTCCTCTCTTATTACTATGTTTTCTGTTTTCCCCAGGCTCCAAACTGGCAGTTTCTGCTCTCTTTCATGAGTCCTCTTGTGCTCAAAGAGTCTGTGTACTTACAACAAATTTCTCCAGACTGTAACACCCTCTCCCAAGACCCTCCAATAACATTCCTATCCCCGCCTTCCCGTATCTTCTCTTCCAAACTCCTTTGATCTCCACCATCCTGTGACTCACTCTCTCCTCATAGGCTTCTCCTCATTTTGAGACTTTATTTCCTAATTTAACTTTCAATCCGTTGGTCCTTCCCCAGCCCTCATCTCCTCTAGATTATTGGTTGGATCTACCAGATTAGCCCAAGGATCTCAGAAACCATGACCCCTGGAAGGGTGGGGGAGGTGGAGAAACTTGGAACAGTGACCTGACCAGGCTGAGGGGGAAGGGTGGATTGGTGTCTGGGAATGACCTTACACCCTTTTCCTCTATCCCATTTCAGTATCCTGGGGGCAATGAGGACATGGGGCTATATGGGGATCCTGGTACTTAGGGAAAACCTAAAGAAAACTGTGTGCTTCTCCACCTACGTCGACGATTCCGTAATCAATTTCTGGTCCTGCCTCTTTCTTCTCAGCAAGATCATTGAATTTGGTGAGTGGCAAGGCTTTGTCTCTCTGGCACCCAGCCAACTGCATCCCTCCTCAGGGCCCCATTCACTCATCACATGGAGAGTCCCTCCCTACCCTTGGGTCCTAATAATACCTTTCACCCAAGCCCCTCTTCAGATTCTGTCACAAAGACCCTTCTCCCCACCCTGAGAATTGCCCTGTGCTCTCATATTCAGTGTGGAGGGTGGTCCCAACACTGGGTGGTATGCCAGCTATGACTCCCCATCTCTCAGGAGACACCGCCTTCATCATCCTACGTAAGCGGCCACTCATCTTTGTGCACTGGTACCACCACAGCACAGTGCTAGTGTTCACGAGCTTTGCATACAAGAACAAGGTGGCTGCAGGCGGCTGGTTCATGACCATGAACTTTGGTGTGCATGCCATCATGTACACCTACTACACTCTGAAGGCTGCCAAAGTGAAGCTCCCCAGGTGGTTTCCCAAGCTCATCACCACCCTGCAGATCCTGCAGATGTTTATGGGAGCCATTGTCATCATCCTGACTTACATCTGGAAACAGGAACAGGGATGCCACACTACACCAGAACACTTCTTCTGGTCCTTCGTCTTGTATACGAGTTATTTTATCCTCTTTGCCCACTTCTTCTACCAAGCTTACATAACGCCCAAGACCAAAGCCAATACCAAGAAGGAGTAAAGGGTTGGAAAAAAAGCAGGATCCTCAGACTTTCTCCCCCCGACCCCCCAGGGCACTGAAGGGCTGGGCTTAGGTTTGGGAGAATGACTCAAATGCCTTCCCTGAATGGTTTCCCCACAGATATGTGCCCCCCAAGGTAGCAGGAAGTTATGATAGATAAGGAGCACCACCCCTGGGAAGGGGGTGTAATATAGTACTTTCATGTTTCTGCTTTTAATATGAAGGCCAAGCAGGCCCTGGAATGGGGGTGGGGTTGGGGTTGGGGAGGATCCCCAGAACTATTTATATTTCTATACAGAAACCTTTCTTCTTCTTGCTCTATTTTTTAATTAAACATTTCAACCAGATTTTTGCACTTTGGGGATTTAGGGGAAGAAAAAATTGGCTGTGATGGTAGACAGATGCTGGCAGTGGGATGATCAGTAGCTGAGAAGTCTAAGGAGGGTGTGTGGAAGGATGAGAGGCACAGACACTCAATAAGAATCCTAGGCCTGATAGGCACTTAATAAATGTCTACTACAGACCAGAATTTTATTGCTTTTAGACGCCCAAGCCCCTAATTGGAACAGTGAGAAATAAATGCAGAAAGGCAGAGTAACTTATATAACTAAAGTCATAGACTTCCTAAATTGCAGAAGTGGCACCTTCCAGTCTGCAGACCCCCTCCATGGGACCACAAGGTGGCGCCGCAGCACCAGGTTTTTGCCAACGCCTGCCAAGTAGCTGGTCCCCAAGCCATCCCTACAAATACACACGCACGCGTGCGTCCCTCTGCCTCAGGAATCCTCTGACTTTCCCATCCTGGTGTTAGCGGCTGAGGGTACCGGTACAGAAGCCCTAGAAGCTTAGATCCTCACCTCTTTCCTGTACACCCAGCTCTCCTTTAGACATGGGGGAGAATAAGTGGAGAAGGCCGAACCGCAACTCTGAATCAAGCCTTTGACAGTCCGCGCACGTTTATTTCATTTATCTTTGAAAATGATAAATGGGAGAGGGGGAACCCGGAGAAGGTGGGGTGGGCCAAGGTTGAGTTAGCCCCCAGGGAACTGGTCCCTGCTCCTGGCCATAATCCCAGGGGCGCGGACTGTTTGTAGGGCCCAAGTCCACCCCTCGGGGGTGGGGGTGGGGGTGCCCTCTCCTGAGTTGGCCATTACTCCTGCTCCCTAGTTGCCCCAGCATTCATCTCAGACCCCGGGGCAGGGGCCAGCCAGTTAAGACGATCCCAGTCCGGGGAGGCTGTTTATTATCGCCCCGCCCTCGAGGCTGATGATGGGTCAGGCCATTCATACGGGCCGTTCCACGGCATACTGGCACGGACTGAGGTTGGCAGCCGGGGGCGGCCCGGGCACCGTGGGGTAGCTGAAGGAGGCGTGCTGTTTGGCCTTGAGCCTCAGGCTGGCCAGACTCGAGTTACACGGGTCCCGATATACGTAAGGGGAGGAGGCGGCTGCAGCAGCAGCTGCGGCGGCCGAGGCGTAAGGGCAAGACACTGCCCCGGAGGACACTGCGGCCGGAGCCAGCCCGGGAGGACCCCCGCCCAGGCCCTGCAGGGCCCCGGGCCCTGGCACAGTGCCGGGGGCGGCTGCGGCCGAGGGCACCATGGAGGCCGCGATGGAACTGGGTGGCGAGAAGACGGGCTGCGAAGCCAGAGGCCCCACATTGACCGAGTTGAAGGCAAACGGGAAGGTCTTGGCCGCGAGCGGCGGGCCAAGGGCCTTGGGTGGCCAATTGCCGTAGGAGTAGCCGGGGTACACCTCCTCGTAGGGCGGCACCAACCCCCCGAGTGGCGCCGCAAAGCTGCCCTTGCACAGCTCCGCCTGCTGGCTGCGCTCGCGCTTTCTCCACTTGGCGCGCCTGTTCTTGAACCACACCTGCGGGCGCAGGAGAAAAGGCTGTCAGGCACAGCGCCCCGCGAGGCCCGGGCGGGGCAGCGCGGGAAGGGCGGGGGATCCTCCAGATGCGGGTTCGAGCCGAGGCCTAGGCCGTGCGGAGGATAAAGATGAGGTGGCTGGAGACAGGAATGAGGGTAGTGAAGGAGCGCATGGAGTCAAGGAGCTGAGAACAAAGCGGTGGGTGGCAGGACTGAGTTAAGGGCAACAGGGTGGGGGTGGCAGTAGGATGGGGTCAAGGAGGGGTCACGAGAACAAGTGATAGTGCAGAGGATTAGAAGCGCGCGGCCTAGAGTAATAGTGTGAAGTAAGATTGGAGTTTGGTGGAAAGAAGTCTGTGGGGCAGTGGGCCGGGGCTGGTGGACGTCGGGTGTTGGTCCAAGGATGGAGCCAGCAGGGCAGACCCACACACAGGCTGCAGGTTTCGAAGCTACAAGCTAAGCGGATGGTGAGAGGGGAGGCAGGGGTGGGATGAGGGTTATCGGTCTGGGGGCACCGTACCCGCACGCGGGCCTCGGTGAGGTTGGTCCACACGGCGATCTCTTCGCGTGTACTCATGTCAGGATAGCGGTTCCTCTGGAAGGTCGCTTCCAGCTCCTGAAGCTGCTGGCTGGTGAAGTGCGTGCGCTGCCGCCGCTGCTTCTTCTTCAGCGAGCCGTCTTCGGGGGAGCCTCCGGGCAGCGAAGCCGAGACCTTGTCCGAGTCTGAGGGCGGTGTGGGGGCAGGTCACGGGGATTCCCTGGCTGGGGTACCTCCTTCCCTGGTCCCTCACTCCCACCCGTACGTACCCCACCCCCATTAGAGATAGAGGCGTAATCTCCCCCACGCCCAGAAGAGGGCGCGCTCACCGCTGTGTTCTTGGCCTTTGCCGCTGTGTTCTGGGAGTGGCGGGTGGGGAGTGCCCGCATCTGACAGCGACAGGGCTGGGCTCCGGGCCTCTGCCTCGCTGAGCAGGCTGAACTCCATGGAGGGAAGACTCTGGAGGGAAGAGACTACACAGATCAGGTTAATGGGGATACGATCTCTGGCTTATCCTGTTACCAGTAGTGTTTTCCCACAGGTTCATTGTCCCCTTTCTCGCTACCCCTGTGTGGGGTGTCCTAGGATACAATGGGGGAAACAGAGGCCTAAGGGAAAAAAATGTATACTCAAAGGTTTTATGGATAGATATGCACACAAGACTTTTTTTTCCCCTTCAATGCTGGGCACTTAGAACTGTGCCTGATGCTCAATAGATATTTATTGAATTAATGCAAACCACACTATTGTACGCCACATGCCATACACCACATCCTCCAAAACCTCAGTTCCAAATCCTCATAAGCTCGGGGAAGCCGGGATGGCTCAGCGGCTTAAGCACTCGCGTTGCAGCCCTGGGGACGGAAGATTGAATCCTGGCCCCCGGCCTGTGCGGACCCATAAGTTGAGCTGCAGTATGCTTCCCATGCAGGAGGCCCCCAGTTTGGTTCTTGTGCCCCCCTACCCCCCCCCCCCATCAGCTCCTGGCTCGAGGTTAGGAGGGCCTCCAGCCTAGTTCCTGCCCTGCAGGCCCTCCCACCTGTGTGTAACGAAACCATGTGAAAAACTGATGAAATTCAACTATGGAGACTGCTCTGCCCACCCCCCCTTCTCTCTGTCTCTCTCTGTCTCTGTCAAAAACAATAAAATAAATCTTAAAAAAAAAAATCCCCATAAACTTATACATGCCCCTTAGCCAGTCATACCTGAGATGCAGCCAGAATTTCTGTTCTGTTATTTACTCTCCACTGGGACAGATAAGAATAACCACTACTATAACTTACGAGTACTTACTGTGTGCCTTTACCTCATTATCTCTCCCCCTCACAAGAATGCATCAATATTAAGTATTATCACCTTTTTCAGGTGAGGAAACTGAGACTTGAAGTCATGATTATAGTCATAAAGCTTGCAAGAGAAACTGGGATCTGAACCAGGTCTGAGATACTTCTAAGCTAATGCTTTTTCTTCCTTTGCTTTTTCAAATTGTGTTCTTTGGGGCCCTACCCAGAAATCCCCTCAGAGACTGGAACTCAGGGCTAGCCTCTGGGATGGAAGCTTAGTCTGGCCTTGCTTTTGTCTGTTTTGCTTATACTTGTTGGAGGGATTTCACTTGAAGAAAGCGTTTCAGGATCAAAAACAAGTTTGTAAATCACTAGGCATTCTGGCCCTGTCTGCTTCTATGTGTGCCCAGACACACATTGCATTCTACCAGTCATAGTTCCACTCTTATGCATGGCTTCTATCAGGCCCACCCCAGACAGTACATGTGAGCTTCTTTTTTTTTTAAGATTTTATTTTTATTGTTTTTGACAGAGAGAGAGATACAGAGACAGAGAGAAGGGGGATGGCCCAGAACAGTCTGCATAGTTGCACATTATTCATTTTTCCACATAGTTTTATTCCACAGGTGGGCACGAGGCTGCACAGGGCAGCCTGGGGTGGGGTCTTCAGCCCAGTAAGAACTGAACTGGGCAGCATATGGGTCCACACGGGCCGGGGCCAGGATTCAATCCTCGGTCCCCGGGGCTGCAGAGTGAGTGCTTAACCCACTGAGCCATCCCATCTTCCCCTCATGTGAGCTTCTTAAAACCACTTTGTTACCCTTATTCCTTATCCCAGACCTTGCCTGACTTTGCTCTGGAGCCTGCCTGTGTCCCTCTCCAAGCCTCCCTTGCAGGTTCCTCTCTCCTACTGGCTCTGCCAGACCTCCTCTGGTGGGAGGATGGGTAAAGGGACACTAGTGGGATGCAAGAACTCTGGATGCTTCTTGGTCCCAAAGGAGGCTAGGGACAGAGGAACAGGGGTGAATGGCTGGGTAGGAGGGGTCCATCTGGCCTCTCCATTAACAGAGACTTAATGCAGGCTGTTCATGATGGCATTGATGTGGTGGATTAGCCTAAATTAAGATGTATGTCACTTGACTGCTCTGAATTAATTAGGAGCCTTTCTTAGGGAGGTGGAGATGGGCAGAGGCATGTATTTGCACATGGTAATGCCCCCTTCAACCAGCTCAGAGATGACAGCTGCCCCCTGCTGCCACCTCTCAAGTGAGATTGGGGTGGGACAGAGGTCAAGGCAGGTGATTGAGAAACAGTACCTATTCTTTCCACAAAGGGGAGTAAACCTTGGACCTTTTCCTAAGGTTAAAGAGGAGGGCTGAGGGTAAGCTGGGGGAAGAAGGAGAGAAGTCAGGCCAGGGATGGGAATGCTCAGCTTACTTCCCCTTCCCGGTCTGAGGTCAGGAGTCAGACAGAGGCTTGGGGCTGGCTCAACAATGCTCTGATGGAAGGGAGATGCCTTTGGGTGGTACCTGTGGCAGCCTTGACTAGTAGCTCTTCCAAATTAGCTGAAGGTTTAGAACTGAGAGCTGGAAAAAGGGGTGCTCTGAAGTCTCTTATTTTATACCCAAGAGAATGAAGAGGATACATGGTGCCAGAGGAGACTAGACTTTATAACAGAGTACACAGATGTCACAAAGTTGTATGCCTGAAATTTGTTATTGACAATGTTGCCCCAATAAATTTAATAAAAATAAAACATAACATAAAGTATATTTTTTAATGCAAACCATGCTCCTGACTTCTCCAGAGGCCATGGGAGCAACAGACTTGGGAAAGGAGGAACAGTTGGGTTTGCCTATAGGGAAAGCTATAATAAATCCCACCATTGCCACTTATTCTTCCAGTCTGCTTTGGCTCCAGACTTCTAATTGTCCAAACACCCCTTCCCCCAGCATTCCATACCTGTGTCTTGGTTTCACCCTTTATTTCAGCAGAGGGAAGCAGGGTGAGGAGAGATAAGGGCCAGAGTAAAAGACAAGGCAGAGGCTGAGCAAGCAGAGTTCAGGCTGTGTGTTCCCAGAGACAGACAGACACACATGCAGACACACATGAGCCCCCACTCAGACAAAATAAGCACTTGGACTTGAAGCTAGGGGCATACAAACACATTCTCCCACACATGCGCTCCCACATTCAGGCAGACAGACACACCGTCACAGTCTCCTGTCTCTGTGACAGGGACAGCTGCCTTGGCTGTTTTGGAGCTAGCCATTACCCTACCCCCTCCCCTTCCTGGCCCCTCTGAACCTCAGCTCATTCTCAGGAACTAAGGACTCTGTGGGGGAGGAGGAGGCCAAAGAGGCCAAGGGAATAGTCTATACTCAGTGGTTGTTGGGGAGAGCCTGCTTGGCTGAGTGTGAAGATGGTAGGAGAATGTTGGAGAAAGAGGATGAGATGGGGGTTTGGGGGCAGAAACTGCCCAGGTCCCTCTTAGGAAAGTAATCTGGTCTAGCCCAAAAAATTAGGTTGGAGTCAAAAGATCTGGGTTCATGTTCTGGCTCCCCAATTTACTAATTGGAAAATTATCTCTCTAAGCATTTTTTTTTTTAATTTCTAAAAGGGAAATCATAATCTCTTCCCTACTTACCTTCAGTATTGTTATAAGGTTAAAATAAAACTGGCATGTAAAAATGGGTAGAGGTATAACTCTATCCAAGTAGTTTTCTCATTCATTGGAGATGTTTATTTGGTACCTTCTATGAGCTGGGCATTGGGTAAGGCACTGAAGATAGAGTGGTAACTAAGATCTTATCCTCTTCTCTGCCCCTGCTTGAGTGGTTCACCTCCCTAGACCTTAGACCCCATACTCCCAGTGAAGAATTTCTCTGGTGAGTAAATGTTGAGTACACTGCATTTTAGAGAGGGATGTAAATGTGTGTTATGAGCACTCTGTCCTGAACACAAAAGAGAGCCCAGTCAATAAGGCAACAGCAAAATGGGTAGAGTAACTCAAGCTGGGAGCCACTTTGGGGACCAGGGACTGGTAAAGGAAAGAATGAAGTGGCGCCTCAGGTTCCTGACTGGGTTAGTAATAGCATATAGAGGGGATGAAGCTGAGAAAGGCCCTGACTGTGAAACTGAAAAGGCAGGAACACTAAAGCCAGGAAGGTAATAGAGACATAGAAGGTAGGGGATAGACCTCTAGCAGAATCGTGTCTGGGTGGTGGGTAGGTTGGTCAAGCAGAGACTGGGGGCACCAAGCAGTTGTCTGAGCCGGAGACAGGTTGACTGAGGATTAAGTTCCCCCAAACTGTTGTAGTTCAGAAAGCTGGGGATTTGGGAATGCGGCTAGAGACTTCACCTCTCAGTAGACAGAGACAAACAGTAGGTTTGGGAGTCATGGGTTTGGTTGATGCTGGTAGGAATTACCAGGAAGGGTCAAAAACTGTAAAAAGATAACAGTGGTGCTGGAGTCCAGCTCTGGGAGAAGCTGGCTGCCCCACCTGTAGCCTTTCTGACACCCTCTGCAAGTGATGCACGGTCCAGGCCCCAGTGGTATCAGGGTGGCAATCCCAGCTCTAGTGAAAAGAGAGGGCCTACAGGTGTGCTCTGATTCTGAAGGCATTATACAAAGCCTGGCATTATACGAAACTATCATGGACTGCAGCAAGATCAAACTAGCCAAGATATATTAAGGTGGAAAGCAGAGACTGTCACAGGCCAGAGAGGCCATAGTGGGAAAGCCACAGTTTCCAAGGGACAGAAATTTATGGCAAGAGGGCAACTGCCATGTAACCCACTTTTTTCCTGAAGCCAAAGGGGTAAACCAGGGCCATAGCCAGAGAGCCCCCAAGTTGCAATAATAATGCCCAAGGCAGGAGGTATATCCTGGAACTTAAATGGGAGACTTTCTCTTGCAGGAACTGAATGAAGAGGAAGAGGGGATGGAGTTGTGATCCTATGGCTCAGCTCAGCCAGCAGCAAGTTGGCAAACAGGTGTAAACCTGGCTCCTAAACCATCCTATAACCCTGAAACTGAAGCGAGACTCTTAAGTGCACATGGCTTCATGTTTATTAGTGATGCTGTTCACTCAAACGGCCTGGTCTACTGAACTGCAGTGACAAATGAAAGCAAATGAAGACAGCTGTAGTCAAGGCCCACAGCCCCAAGAGGAAACCCTAAGACTCAGGTGGAAGCAGCAACGACTTGATGCACTTAATTACATCAGAAACCAGAAAAATGGGCTTCCGAACCCTTCCCTCCCTTCCTTCTTTCCTTCAGCAAGTGTTAGGTGCTAAGATAGGGTGACCAGATGTCCCGCTTTTGGCAGGACAGTCCCAATTTTTAACAATTTGTCCCGCGTCCCGTGGTGTTTTAAAAAAGTCCTGATTTTTGGAAAGAATGCACAACAAGCTAGGGAACGGCGGGAGATAGACCAAATTTTTAATCAAGAATCCCCTCCCCCCCAGTCAATGGTGTCCCGCTTTACCAATGTAAAAATCTGGTCACCTTATGCTAAAACAGATCCCCAAGATTGGTAAGGCACAGCCTAACTTCTAGGAGCCTGCAGTCTGAGAGGCAAACAGCACAGGATGAAATGATGAACTACATGGGCCTGATCCTCAGATTGTGGGAGATCAGAGAAATGGAAACCCATGTAGGGTGGTATCATGTTTTGGGACTCAGAGGTTGTAGCACATGGCTGAGCTGGGAATTGGGGAGGACGAGAAGGAGCAGAGGCTTTTAAACAATAGAGCAGGATTGGGAATGAATTGGCAGGTTCTAGGGGCAAAAGGAGCCCAGATTGGCCATGGTCTCATTTTTTGATAATAGGAAATCATCAGAAAAATAAATAAATAAATAAAAAAATAAAAGGATTAGGCCAGGAGTGATGGTTCAGGTTTGATACAGTCTAGGCAGGAGCATCTCCAGCTTTTCTATCAAAAAACCCCTAAGACTAGTAAGAGAATATCACCCTGGGAAACTAGTGGCATAACCTGAGACAGCTGCCAACAGTAGAAGGCTTGAGATCTCCAAGCCTTATATTAAAAATTGAACTATCCCAGCAGTGGATGCTGGGATAGTTCAGCAGGTTGAGTGCTGGCCTTGCAACTGCAAGGTCTGGGGATTGAATCCTGGCCCGGCCCATGCAAACCCATAGGCTGAACTGTGGCATAACTGGAAACCGCCAGGATGGCAGTGAAGGTTCTTGCCTCCCATGCAGGAGGCCCCCAGTTCAGTTCCTATACTTCGAGGCCCCACATCCACCTGTGTGGAATGAAACTATGTCATAACTAATAATATACAACTATAGAGACTGCTCTGGGCCCTCCCTTCTTCTCTCTCTCTCTTACCTTCTCTCAAACAATAAAATAAATCTTAAAAAAAAAATTGAAGCAAATGTTGCATTCTATTCCATACTTATTATGTTTATTTTAATATAAAAGTAAAGTTTTCTCTAAATATCTCCAAATTACATCTTCAAGTGACATCATCAAACCAGGAAGATGAGCCATGTTTAGCCTGCAGTGTCATACCCCTCCTACTCCTGCACTGCCCTCTCCCATCCCAATCCCCTAAAGAGAAGTATGGCTCCAATCAGTGGAAGTCACTGGAGGCTTGTAGGCAGGGAAGTGACATAAAAGCAGCATCTTTGGGACCTTTATTTGGCATTGATGAGCAGAATGAGTTGGGCAGGGGAGAGAGAGGAAAGGAGCTCTTTGAAAGCAACTCTTACTCATCCCACCATCTATCTTTTCCTTTTTCTATCACTCTTATCATGGGTCCCTGTCAGCGACCATGGACTAAACTCTTGATAATCCCAAAGCTCAGGGCCGAATGGGTCTTTCAGGTTAGCTGCCTTCTGTCTTCCCCACACTCTAGGAAGCATCATTTAGAGTGAATGGAGAAGAAAATATTTGGGTGGCTCCTTCTCTCATGCCCAAGCAGCTCAGCTACAGTCTGCCTCCCCTGTCCTCTCTTCTTACACCTGGGTCTTGGGCCCATGTTCACATCCTTGCACACCAGGCAGGAATTTGATCAGGATATTTGGTCTGGTAGCGGCATTAAGCATTAGGGGAGTTCCCTTATATTCTTCTCAGAGAGGGATAGAGGTAATGGCTGACATCTGAAGTCTGAGATAGGATGTTTCATTTGTAACTGAGAATCTTTCTGTGGCTGGATCAGGGATGCTATCTGACTTATCTAAGACTTGAGCTACCACCCTCCTAAACAAAGATTCTACAGTTTGGTCACAATAATGGCAATAATGCTTTTTTATTTCTGTGCTGCTTTTCCATTTGCAAAAGGCTTTTATATATATTATTTCATTTAATGCTTACAACTACCATGAATGGCAGGAATGACCATCCCCATTTCACTTCTAAGAAGATGAATTTGTCCAAGTTTATAAAGATTGAAGAGATTCTAATGCAGTTCTAAGACTAGGGACTGAGCTCTTTTCACTCCTCACCTCCTCCACTCCAGCAGCCATTTGTGACTCTGACACACACTGATCCTCCCAAGCCCCAAAGGATTCCATTTTACTTCCTGCCTCTACCACCTCTTTGGAAATGAACTCTGGAAGTTTGCTGCCCACATGTGCCATTATAGGGACATTTAATAGGGACATTTTCCTATTCATCCTGTGCTTGCATTGCTACTGTTCTAAGAGGCCCCCTCATCTCTGGTTTCAGGAATTGGGGAGCAAATAAGTCTTCTGCTTCTGCTTATCTATGCTTTTCATTATTTTGTGAATTTCCCTCCAATGTCACTTTCCAGAGGCCTAAACTTTGAAGTTTTTCTCTCTAGCAGCCACTGGATCCCCATTTTATTGACTATTATCTGACACTTCTCTAGGCCCATGATACTCGCCCTAACAGCCAGTGACCCAGACATGGACTTAACTACATGGTTTTATGCAAGGAGAAAGGGTCTGCCTTTTGTTTCAAGCCATCTTCATTATAATACCATTGCTTTTTGGTCTTATTGGCAAAAGCAGAACTTTGGGCTAAGATCTTTAGTGAATGATCTGTATTTCTTTCTTGACTCAGAGATTTCGATTTCACCCATAATTTCAATGATTTTCAAAGGTGATGGGAGCACAAGCCCTTGAAAATGGTATCAGAATGTGGTAGGGGTATGGGATATGAATCTATATTTAGCAAAAGGGGCCAAGGGACAAAAAGAAAGAAAGAAATAAAGAAAAATGGTGAGAAACAATGTCCTAGCTGGTAATAAGCAAACTTTAAAATTGAGGAATGAAGGTGTGGGGAATATGTATGTCACTCATGGGAGGAGGTTGAGAAAGGTTGAGACCTACTTGTCTAGACTATTTACTCATTTTAAACACATCACTTTGCATTTGTCCCCATAAAACCTCAATCCCCAGCAAGGCTGTTTTGCTCACTTACATAGACTGGAAGAGTTCTCTCTACTCTGTTCTCTTCAGCTTAACTGGAGCCTGGTTAAAGATTTGGGGTCAGTGTTGAGTGATCATTTTAGAAGTCCAGAGGAATCAGGACCTTCCCCCAGCTCCAGGGAGCGCCTGCCCAGCTGCTGCGACCTCCTTCACAACCAGAGTTGGAGGGCCATATAGGTCTCAGGTTGCACCCCACAGGTTGGATTCTATGTGTCTCCTTCCTACCTCCTCTCAGCCAGGGTGGTGTTCAGGTTGGTGGGGCCGAGGGAGCAAAAAAGGAAACAAGACCACAAAGTTTCCTTTGCTAAAGGACTGCAGTTTTCAGGCCTAGGCTCCTACTCCCTGCAGAGGAGGCACCTTTAGACCCAGGCAAGTAGTTTGGGGGTGTCTAATGAGCTGTTTTGGAATTAGGGGTTGAAGCTGGCAGGGGCTTGTGCTGGGCTTCTCCTTGCCCTTCCATTGCTGTTAGTGGTTCATTTTCCACCACCCCTCCCATCCTCCCCCCACCTCCGGTCTTGATTCCCACTATCAGTCTCACCATTTAGCTTTCTTTCCTCAGATTTGGATTCTGAAAGTCCAGGTGATGCTCAGATCTGGTTTGGGTTGGAGAGGGAAATCGCCCAGCACCACTTCACCCCATGTCCAGGCTGCAGCTTTTACTCTCACTCTCTGCTCCTGGGCCCCACAGCCCGATAGGAGCAGAGAAACAAGTTTGCAAAGTGGGATTCGAGGCGACCCACCACAGCGAACACCACAGCACACGCAGCAGCTGGGCAGGCTCTGCCGGGTAAATGGACATGCCACTTGGCCAGGGACATTCTGTCCAACGCTGCCTGACACAGCGCCTGCTCCGAAGAGACCCACCTCGCCACCCCGGACATTCTGTCCGCTCTCAGCTCCGCGTGCTGCGGACATTCCGTCCGATTCCATGGCGGCCCTATGCCGGGACCCTTGCGGGCCCTGACACCCCAAGCCGAAAACGCCAGACCCGCTGCCTAGTATCTGGGCTGCCTAGCCACTGTCCTGCCGCCTGCACAGCGGCCATCTGACTCAGTCGCGGCCGAGTTCTCACAACAACGCGCCTGTTTTCAACTGCGAAGCATCTGGGAAGAGAAGCGTGCGCGACTAAATACACCCCTGCTCCCAGCCCCTGGAGTCTGAACCCCAGCCGAGGGGCGTCGGGCGCCGCCAACTGTCCCCATGCTGGGCAGCCGCCGCCAGCTCCCCCCTCTGGTCAGGGCCTCGGCAACTCCTTTTGCTCCCTGGCTGCCTGCCTCGCGCCCTCGGTTCCAGGGTGCTTTCTGGTAATGGTTTCCTGACGCTCTCTACTCCCCGCTTCTAGGATCCCGGTCTCTGGTGTCCCTCCGGATCCCTTGAGTCTCTCGCTTCTCTGTCCCCCTAGTCCTGACACTGAGTTTCCCTTTCCCTAAGTCTCCTAGGTCTGCAATCCGCCCTTCCAGTTTTGACCCTTTCCCCAGGTACCATTCCCCAGTTCAGCCGCTCCAGGTCCTGTTTTGGAGACCCAAGGTCTGGCCATGGTCCCCTCAGCCCCGTGAGCCCCTATTCCCCTCATGGTCACTCACAGTAAGTCCCGCAGCAGGCAGACTCCCAGCAGCGGCGCCGGCGGCCGCAGTCTGGAGGGCAGGCAGGGGCCAGGGGCTGGGCACCCGGCCGGGTGGGGGCCACCCCACTGCGCCTGGGCTGCCGCTGTGCTCCGGCGGCTCTGCTGGACTCGCTGAGGGAGTGAGTCTCACCGCGGACTGCCACCCTCAGCCGGCGCCCATTCACTTTATGGCAGCCCAGGGCGCCCCCAGCCCGCCCTGTGGCAGCCTCGTTCTTAGGGTCCCACCCCCTTCCAGCTGCGCTGTCCTTGCTCCACCCTTTCCAGCTGTGAGTCTCTAGGCCCCGCCTTCGGGGGGTGGGATAGAGCCGGCTAGCCGCCAAGAACCCCGCCCCCTGGCCAATAGGAGACACTCCTCAGCAGCTGGGACACGCCCCTCCCCACGTGGCTGAAGGAGCGCTCCAGCAGGACCGCTTTGGCTGAGCCAAACCGGCGAACTAAGGGTGGGCCGTGTATCCCCACCGAGCCGGCGCCCGCCAGCGGCGAGGTGGGGCCAGAACGCCACCCCAAGCGAAGTGGAGAGGTGCGGGTTGATAGGACTGCCAGGGTGCCAGGTGGGAGGGTGAACAGGCCGGGAGAGGCCGCTGGTTTTCAGCGCTCAGACTTCGTTGCCGCTCAAGTTTCGGTGATTTTCTCCACTTGTCGCTGTCTGTCTCTCTGCCCTTTTGTTTCTGCTCCAATCCTCCCACGTCTCGCCTTTCTTTCCTCTTTTTTCGCTTGCACCAGTTTGCTCCTGCTGTTTGTCCCTCTCCTCCCTCCTCTGCCACTTTGAAAAACTAATTTCTCTTTCTCTCTGCTCCTCTTCCTCACAGCTTTCTCCCTTCCTGTTCTCGGATATCTCCTGCCCTCTATCCTCTTTTCCTCTCCTTCAAGGAAGGTAGCTTCGTGGAGAAAGCATAGTTTAGAATGAGACAAACTAAAGTACCATTCTAATGCTGCCATCAACCAGTGACCTTGGACAAGTGACTTAACTATCACCGCCCCCCAGTCCCCCTCTCCGCCAAATAAAACGTTAAAGGAGACTGTCACTGGATCTCAGTGCTTGGGCTGAGCACTCCTCAGAGTCCTGGGCAGTTTACCTGTCAGTCTGTACTCTTGGCTCGCTCAGGCTATGCTGTCTCAGACTTAACAGGGCTTGCTTCTCTTTGGTGATACCAGGTTCAGTTCTATGGGCAAGGAGTGGCCTTGGTGATTGCTAGTTGGGGAGTTGCAAGGGGTAGAACAGATGTTCCAAGGAATATGTGGACTAAGGCTGGTATGCTTAGGTGCCCCTGAGAGCCCTAAACCCTATCACACAATATACTCCTTAGATAAATCTGATCTTCCTATTTTTGCTTAAAACCCTTCAATAGTATGCTGGGATAACTCAGCAGCTGAGTGCTTGCCTCGTATTTGGAAGGTCCGAGGTTTGATTCCCACCCAGCCTGGGCAAACCCATATGTTCAGCTGAGGTGTAACTGGTAACTGCTGGGATGGCAAAACAGCAAAGGTTCTTACCTCCCATGCAGGAGGCCCCTGGTTTGGTTCCAGCACTGTGCAGCCCCACATCCACCTGTGTGGAGTGAAACCATGTCACAACTAATGATGAGCAAGTGTGGAGAGTGCTCTGATCCCTCCTCTCTTCTGTCTTCTGTTACCTTTCTAAAACAATAAAATAAATAAATAACAACCTTCAATGGTCCCTGATTGTTCTCAGGACAAAGGCCAAGCTTCCTTGCCTGGTACACAAGATTTTTGGGATCTGACTCTGTCTTAATCTCCAGTCTCCTAGTGGTTTCCTGCACATCACGGGCCTTTCTTCTGACAGTAAAATAGTTCCAGGGGAAAGCCGGGACGGCTCAGCGGGTTGAGCGCTCGCTTTGAGGCCATGAGGACCGAGGATCGAATCCCGGCTCCGGCCCAGGCAGGACCCACGTGCTGAACTGGGGAGTTCCCACAGTTTGGTTCTCTAACTGTCTCTGTCTCTGTCTCTCTCTATCTGTCAAAAAGTAAAATAGAAATAACTATGCACTGAAGA
>PVKE010024077.1:0-24091 GCA_004027555.1 Craseonycteris thonglongyai | reverse complement strand
TTGCCCCTTCCTCCTTGCTGCCTAAATGTGGACATGATGGCTACAGCTGCAAAGACATGTGGTAACTACAAGGAAACCATGAGGATGGAAGCCACCCACTATGGTAGACTTTGAAGACAGCAGCACAGCCATTCCAACCTGAGCACCTAATGCTAGACTCCTGTGCAAAAACAAAATAAACTTCTACCGGTATCTTTTTTAAGTTACTGCGGTGCGGCTTCTGTGGTCAACAGCAAACCTAATCCTGAGAGCCCCCTGAAAAAGTGAGTTCAGCCACTTGCCTTCAAAGACTGGAATGGAGTCACTAGAAAAGGTGTCCAAGGCAAGAAGGTCTTTCCCATCTTTGGACCCATTGCGCTTGTGCTTATGTTTCCGTCGAAAGAAGGATCTGCGTGCAGCAGCGGACATGGTCTTTGCAGCACTGTCATCTTTGACTTCAGACACGCTGAGCCTCCTGGAGAATTCTTGGTCCATCCTGTGGTGACAGAGAATAGTGGTGCTGGAAAGGGCCATAGCGACCATTTCCCGCCTGCCCTGCCTATGAAAAGAGCAAAAGCTGGGACTCCAGGCTCCTCCAACACTCTTCTGCAGGTCATAGGGCTACTGCACCTACTCACACCATCAAGGACCTCAGTACACAAAACCCAGTGCTGGGGCAAGCTCAGAGCAGACCCATCTCTACGTTCAGATGAGGGTCATCTTGCTGACAGCAGAGGTTATGCTTCCTGCCGTAACAAGGAACAAAGCACTGATACGTGCTGCAACTGGACAGATGTACAAACTTTGTACTTAGTGAAAGCAGCCAGTCACAGAAGACCACATACTATATGACTCCATCCATATAAACATCCACAACAGGGCAGTCTGTAGGCATAGAAAGTAGACTAGGGGAAGCCGGGATGACTCAGTGGGTTAGGCACTCACTTTGCAGCCCCGGGGACTGAGGATCAAATCCCAGCCCCGGCCCGTGTGGACCCATATGCTGAACTGGGGAGTGCCCCAGTTCAGTTCTCACCGGGGTGAGACCCCGGCCCAGTTCCTGCACTGTGCAACCCACACCCACCTGTGGAATGAAAATATGTGGAAAAACCAATGATGTGCAACTATGGAGACTGTTCTGGGCCCTCCCCCTTCTCTCTGTCTCTGACTGTATCTCTCTCTCTCTCTCTCTCTGTCAAAAACAATAAATCTTTAAAAAAAAAGAAAGTAGACTAGTGGCTACCTAGGTTTTGGGGACAGAGACAGGGAAGACACAAGGGATGGGACATCAAAGGGGACAAGGTTTCTTTCTGAGATGAGGAGAATGTCCTAAAATTGACCATGGTGATGACTGCACATACTTGTGAATGTACTAACCTCAACTATACGTTTTGGGTAAATTGTATGGCACTTGAAGTGCATCTCAATATTATGCTAGGAGCAATTTTGGCAAAACACACAGACCAGAAGCCAAGATGCACAGTGGGAGTCCTCCAGTGGCCAAGGCCCCATGCCCCCATGCCATGACACGGCACATGTGCCACCACCCACACCTCCGTACACAAACATGACGGACGCTTACACATATTTGCTGGGGATCTGTCCACGCTGGATCTTCTGGGCATTCTCGTCCAGCTGCCAGGCCATCCAGGATCCGAATGTGCCCTGGGGCAAGGTGTCCTCAATGTAGAGGATGTCATCTTTCTTAAAGCTCAGCTCGTGCTCCACCTCTGTCAGCCGGTCATACAAGGCCCTGCACCAGGGGAGGAGGGATGAGGATCAGCAGGCTGCTAGCTGCTGGAGCACAGCCACATGCCTTGGCTGCCAGGGCCTTTTTTTATTTTCTGTGTGGCCTCCATCTGTGGAAAATGGGGCTTTGCAGTCTCAAAATCCCTAGGCCCCAAACCCTTTAAAGAGGGCCCATGTGGCCCTGTAAGCCCTTGAATGTTTTCTAAGTCACAAGCATATCACCATGGGCTTGCGATTTGGGGCCCAAGTAATGATGATCATAGCCCCACCCTTTGTGGGCAAGAACACGTTGACATTCACAAGGAACAATCTCCACCAGTGCCCCTCCCCTGGCCCCTAATCTCTGGAACCCCTGGCTATTGGCACCTGATATAGAAGCTGTCGCCAGGCAAGCCCTTGACCTTGGTGAAGTCCTCAGGGCGGTACTGCACCTTCAGGCGGACGACATCCTTGGGCTTCAGCATCTCCACATAGACCTCCTCCACTGTCTTGCCACGCATGTCCAGACTACCATACTGCTCAGGAATGGGAAACTGGGGTCAGAGGTAGCAGCCAGGGTGGCTTGGGGACCCGTAAGGGGAGTGTTTGGGGTTAAGGCCGAGATTCAACACCCCCTTCACCAGGAATCTGCCTGTCTCCCCTCTGCAAGAAGGGCAGAGGCCTCTGCCCAGTTGTCTGCTCCACTCCTGACAGCTTCACCCAGGAGAAACCCTGCTGTGTCCCCAGAAAGTAAAGACCATTCAAAACACTACACAGCTCATGCTACTTGTATCTCTCAATACCGATAACCCAGCTCCCCCATCAAATGGGAGACCTGGTGAGAGATGACATTCTCCACCACTCCATAGTCCTGCTGCTGACAAATGTGAAGCATCTTCCTGTGACCTGCCCAGAGTATCGTGGCAGCACTCAACAGATAGAAATCACCAGGTGGGACACTGCTCCCTCACTTCCCAAGCCACCCGAGACCACAGGAAACCTGAAGAGCAGACATCGAGGGAGGGGCCTGGCCTGTCATTCATCAGCTCAGAACTCACCTCGAGAATAAGGTCCCCTGGCACAAGGCCATCAGGATCCTTGGCAGGACTGTCATCTTCCACCTCGGCCACAAACACCCCGTGCAGATTACCACCACATAAATGCACTCCAAGCTCCAGCTTGGACTTTTTGAGGAAGACAACTCGTGGGTCTGACGTCTTCTTGTTGGCATCTCCCGCCACCCTGTCAGGGAGGAAAATTAAGTTTCTCACTCATGCACAGGGAGCGAAGAGGGCACAAAAAAGACAAAACAGTGGCTAATGCCCTAATGGTTCTGCTTGCTCCCAGGTTCACGAGGTCTCAGACCACAGGGAGATGCAGAGTGGTCCCATTGCAGGCTCCAGTTGTAGAGTCTCAGCTCATAGGCAAGATGCTGAGGTTTGGCAAAGGTGAAAGCATGAAGGTCACAGAGCCAGGTGGGAACAAAGTAGACATCAACACCCCTCTTTCTGGCTCAGGTGTCAATCGATGCCTTAGGTTATGTCTCACACCTACACTTGTTCTCCTGACCTTGTTCTGCCCAAAATTAGAGCCGGTCCCAACATTCAGAGCACAACTCATTCAGCAAATGTTTACTGAGCAACTGCTAAAACCCAGGGACTATGCTAAATCATGAAGAGGAAGCCCTTGCCATCAAGGAACTCAATGCAGCGATGGAAACTGAAGTGCTGCCACACACTGAGTGAAGGAAGTGGGCCAACAATGGAGCCTGATGAAGGAGATCCCTCAGTGGGGAAGCCAGATGGTAATGTCAAGGTTCTGCTGGTTAGTTCCAACAAGACAGACTGTGGTGCAGTCTCAGTCAAGGCCCTACCGTGCCAAGGGGACGGCCCCTTCCAGGATTACAGGCTGGCTGCTTCATGCCCTGGTCCTGGGGCTCTCTCCCCATCTCCCCTGCAGCTCCCATGGGTGCCCACATAAAAGCTAATCCCTCCTCCTGATTTCTCTCCACATCCGCCCACTGCACAGCTAACCCCACTCACCCTAAACACTGTGACTTAGCTTTCACCCTTCCTTGCCACACTCCTGAGTGATCTCTCTCAGCCTATACTGCCCTTTCCAGCATGTCAGCTGTGCTACATACACTTGGCACTGGTCTGTCCACCCTTTGAACACAGCTTTTGTAGGGATACTGCTGTGGACGGCCGGGTGATAACTGTGTAATTCTGTCTAAAGACCAAGTCAGAAAATGCATGAATGAGAAAAGGAGAGAGTAAGAGGTAGAGCTAAGAACAATTCATGAGAACACAAGAGAAAAAGACAACGCAAGAAAGGTGATGAGGGGGAAGCCGGGACAGCTCAGCAGGTTAAGTGCTCGCTTTGAAGCCCCGAGGACCTAGGATCAAATCCCGGCTCCGGCCCAGGCAGACCCACATGCTGAACTGGGGAGTTCCCACAGTTCAGTTCTCTCTCTGTCTGTGTCTCTGTATCTCTCTCTCTCTGTCAAAAATAAAATAAAATAAAAATAAATATATAAGAAAGGAGATGAGGGAGAAAGGAAAGAATGATATGCTTCCCATCCCAAGTCCTGACACCCTGGTGTGCAGACTACAGTACAGGGTGACACCCCAGGTCCCATGGCCCTCAGAGCATGTGCTCAGGCTGCAACCAATGACTCGCCCCCGCCCCCGTCCCACTTGCTGGCAGTTGTGAGGCCCACAACACACACGCTGACCTGGAGCTGGACGGGCTCTGCTTGGCTGGGGGTGTGCTGGGGCCCTCGTCCTGCTCCATCAGCGGGTCAATGGTAGAGGGATGCTCCGGGGTGGCAGCACCACTGCCCTGGACAGTGGAGTGGGTGCTGACAGGATCCAGGTGGGAGCTGGGGAGGGAGGACAGGAAGACTAAGGAGCAGCACACGACTCTAGCCAGGGCTGGGCTGTGAGCCAGGACTAAGCCCCATGGCTCTGTGCCGAGCCCTGAGAACAGACACCCTGGGAGGTGGGGCTCTGGTCATCTGCCCTGCAGGGTCTGCCCACCCTCTCCTTACCACCCATCCTTAACTTAGGGATCCTCTGCGAAGGTGTCAGCCAGGAGGACACATGTATTTGCTGTTCTTTTTCCTGTTTGTGCAGCCCATGCCCCGCTCTCGTGACTGAGCTATGCAGTGCTGCAAGTCAGAGGCTGTCTTACCCTTGTCTCCTCGGCCCCATAACCCACAGCACAGAGGCAGATATGAGCATTGTGTGCACGTGCATGGGACTCTGTACACGAATTCCACCCAGGGTCTCAGAGCTTTTGGCTACCACACCCCCATGCATGGGGCTTCCTGCTATACAGGGGGACCCAGCCATGTTTCCACATACTATTTCTGGAGAAAACATCTTCCCTTTTCATGTTCTTTATCCAAAATCCAGGGCTAGTCAACTTTCCTTTTCTAGCAGAATGCCCAGAACTTGCAACTGGCAACCTGGCTGTCCCTGTGGTGAGCCATGTAACGACCGTATCCATCCTCCTCCCACAGGCAAGACAGCCCCGCAGAGGCCCAGGCCCTCACCTTGACCGGGAGTGGCTGCTGAGCTGGTGCATGTGTGGGTTGTACTGGGCCAGGATGGTGATGGTGTCACACTGCTGCCCGATGATGAGCCGGGCCTGCTGCTCTGTGGCGCTCCGTAGGTTTATGCCATTGAACTAGGAAATACCCAGAACACACTCAGGGACATGGTGGTGGCTGAGGATATGGGGAGCACAGCTCTTCCACAGAAGGAAGGCGAGCAGAGGAGAGAGGGAAGAAAGCAGTTCAGAAGGGCACTCCCGCTTACCTCAAGTAACTGATCCCCATACTCCAGGCCAGCCTGGTGAGCAATGCTTCCCCCGGTCACCTTGGAGACGTAGACACCGCCCTTCTCTCCACTCACGATGGAGATGCCCAGTGGCTCCGAGCCCTTCTCCAGGTTGACATGACGTGGCTCTTCCATGTAGGGCCTTGGAAGAGAGACAACAATTCTGGGGACTTGGACTCCAAGAAAAGGTTTGGAGAAGGTTTGAGGTAAGGCATGCAATCAGCTATGCAGACAAGGCCAGAGAGTACCAGGTGCTCCTATAATGACATAGCTGGATGGGAACACGATGACTCCACCTTTTTATGACAGTGATATAGATTCCCCAATCTCATGCTACACAAACACAACACCCCCAAAGGGACATGAAAGCACCCAGTCCCAAAGACACAAAGAATGGTCCATGTGAACTATAACAACAGATATATACAGGAAACAAGCACAAAGATTTCCATAATGTGAGAAGAGTTCCCTCGAAGTGCAATTTATAAACCCCCAGTGGGGTCTAAAGATGCCCTTCTGGAATGAAAGTCATCCAAGAAGAGACAATATAAAGTATCACTTCTTATATTACTAATACACACGGTGATTGATGTAAAATGACCACGAGAATTAAGCTTTTGTAAGCCCAAGCCATTAAGAAGGGAGTGTGGAGGCTTGGAGCAAGGCAGTGACCATGCACTTGCTGGTCCAGGGGGAGCTGACCAACATGCCAAAGGCACGAGGGGGCTCGGGCTGGGGCCTCATGTCAGGCCAGCCTCAGACTCCTCAGGGAGGAGGACCTGGGCCTGGCAGCCATGGGCAGTCTCAGAAGGGATCTGTGGTGGAGGAGACATCTGGAAGGTGCGAAAGGTTAGAGAGAGAAGAATGTTCAGAGAATAAAGACAACCACGGATGCCTGGGACATAACAGAAAGACAGACAAGTGAGTCACCCCATCAGGACTGTACTTCATACTGCCCTGTGCTCTTCCTATTAGGACAAAATTGTGGCCAACAGCAAAGGGAAGATCAGTAGGAGTATCATCTTCATGGGCTGCCTGCCCTCTAGGGGTGGGGGTAGGTCCATGCGGTGAGGGAGAGGCAGGGCAGGAGGACAGAGGGCAGCCCTGAACCTCCACACTGTAATTTCTCAAGCTGGGTCCTTACCACTCAGGGCCCAGGCTTCGGGGATGGTGAGATCAAAATACCACCTAGCTTGTCACTACCGCTCTACTGCCCTCCCCAGTGTTCTGCCCCTCCCAAACTTGCCCATTCTGTAAGGCCTTCCCTGACCCTCCAGTTCAGATGCATCAGTCCCTGACCTGTGCCCTCTGTCACTTCAAGACTCCATATGTATTAGAGTGCCAGGAAAGTTAAGAGTTGAAGTACCCGTAGTGAGCTGTCACCCCTAGCACCACACTCCCACCCCAACCTGGAAGGATGGCACTGAGGCCCAGAGTCAGGAACCAGCCTCCTTCCAAGGCCAGCCCACAGGTCTAGCAGAGCTAGGTTCTAGTCTAGGGCTCCACATTCCACACTGAACATGCTTTCTCTGCTGTTCTACATCCAAATGATACGTCTATTTCAATAAAGGAGGAGGTAAGTGAATCGTAACAGGTATATGACAAAGCTGTTATGACTTAAGTCAGGATTTACAGACATGGAAAGATGCCGAGGACACGTTACAGCTGAGAAGACAGGTTGCTGGGGCAACACACAATGCTAGGTGACCTAAACCAGAGAGGCCTAGCCCTGGGAGTTACGCAATCAGAACTTTCCAACTCCCAGGACTTCCACCAATAAGCCCCTCCCCTCAACTGAGCCCTGGCCTGCTGCAGAGATGCACTGCCCGCCGCTGTGCTGGGCACCGACACCTTGGTCATGCTCACCTGTCCTTTCTCCGCTCCCCAAGGGCCACAGGGTTGACTACTATCCTAGGCAGTGTGGAGGCTGAGGTCTGGGACTGGCTACAAGAGGACAAGGTGTCGCTGCTGAGAGGTGACTGCGGAGGTGTGCTGCATTCCGAGTGTGACAATGAACCTGCCGAAAGACATGCGGGTGGTGACATGGGCTATGGTCTTGCATCTCAGTTCTCCAGCAGCCAAGACCCAGAGGGAGACATGATACAGACACATGGCCCCAAGCCATGGCCACATCATAATGCTTTGAATTCAGGTACTGGGCTCTGTTCGGCCTTTCTATCCCCCACCTCATTAGGCCTGAAGCTGCACTCAACCAGTGATCACTGACTGGCTGAGATGATGAGGCAGTTATAGCTGTGCCCAGACACTCCACCGTGAGGACAACAGGGGGGAAGGGGGTGCTGAGAAGTTCTCACCTCTGTCAGAGCCCACGACAGAACGGGGATATCGTGGCGTTGATGGGATTTTAATGCGTTCTGCCTTGAATTGCAAGTTGCTTGAAGACCCTAATGATTCCACAAAGGGACAAAACCTTAGGCCTGTGATTAAACACCCACACCTCACTCCCTCACCACCATTTTAGTGATCAGGAAAGATGCACAGCAGGACAAAATGCATGGTAGGACCCTGCCATTTAACCCTTAAGGGGGCCTAAATGTGAAACAGGCAAGAAAAGCAGATATTTAACACCCAGTATCTGAATAAACTGTGCAGGCCCAGACTGCTCCAGAATAGGATCACACAAATCTCACTTTCAGCCCCAGAACAGAGACAGTAAGCCAAGTGACAGAGGGGGCTGCTCACCTCCTCTCACAAGACTGGGAGCAGTGACATCAGAATCTATGAGGTAAGTGCTAGACTCTGCTCTGGACTACATTTTCCAGAAGTGAAGAGCAATGTGGACCCCACCCACCTTCAGAATGACCAGTCAGCTCAGGGACAGGGAGGGGATAGGTAGGGATCCTGGGCCAAAGGGACACAGCAAACAACCACATGACCACTATGGAAAGCTGAAGAGACATAGAAGGCCAAAGGCAGAGCTGACGTTAGTCCAGAAGGGGAGGTGGCAGCGTGGGCAGACCACCAGGAGGTCTAGGTGTAAGGCCACAGGTGGAAATGGATAGAGGGTGTTGCCCTACTAGGGCAAGAAGAGGTGTGGTTACCAAGGCGGGCACTGGAGGGCAGGGAGTTGGACCCGTGGGAGGCTCTCATCTCAGAGTAGTCACTGCAGGCCCTATGGCTCAGGTCCAGGCTCAGGCGTCCCTGGTGCTGGACACTGCGAAAAGAACCAAATAGGTAAGGGGCCTGGGAGGAAGAGCAAGGATCAGACACAACTGCTAGGGAGAAACACAGGTTGGGGCCAGCAGAGGGAGGCCCAGAAGCCACTGGCTGTCAGCTGAGGACTGACCTCACAGCTTTGCCCAAAAAGGGCATCCAACAAGGGCCCTGCATGTTATAGAAAGGAGTGCACAAACAGAGGAGTGGCACATCCACTTCAATCTCAGTCAGTCGGGCTCACGGGGAGGAAGGGCTTTTACAGGGGAAACAGTGGCTCTGAATCCTGGGTGGGCCTGCAGAGGTGGCACCTCTTGCCCGGGGTGGGTAGAGAGAGGCTAGGCAGACCTTAAGGGCCTTGGAGATGAACCTGTGAGCCTCTCTCAGAACGTGCTAGGAAACCAGAGGGCAGAGTGCTCAGGGATCACTCTTGTCAGCTGGCCTGCACTCAGGCCCAACAATGTCCTATTCTAGCTGCTTCCTGAGACTACATCTCTTCCCAGCCTAAAAGCTCTGGTGGTCTCCACCGCACTCAGAATAAAACCCAAACTCTGCATTACGGCCGCAGGCCCTGCAGGATTTGTGCCCTACAACTCCCCATACCTTGGCCAAGTTCCCCAACTCTGTCCCAAGAGCTCATCGCACTGTTCCCAGGTGTCTCAGCCACAGTACCGAGAGCCCGCCCTCTTAGGCACTCCACCCCAGGTCTTGTGCAGCCAGCCTCTTCTCAGCCTGGTGGTGACAGCATTGCCCCCACTGGGGGCCCTCCCCACCACCCAACCTAACTCTCCACCCTCTTCCAAGTCAGTCTAGCTTGTCATCCTTGTTTTACAGCTTTCAGAGCTACTCAGCACCCGCTGGTATCAATCAGTCTCTTCACTTTCTTTTGTGTGCCTCCCATACTTGAACACAAAAGCCAGGTGAGAATAAGGTCTGTTTAGTTCTCCACTGTATTCCCTTGGGAACTAGAACATAGCATGTAATAGGTGCTCAATAAACACTTGTCAATAATGTATGACTGAGCCAATCCACTCACTTTTTATCCTCTTCTATAAAACAGAGACAGTAATAGTTCTTAGCCCCTACGGATGCTGTGGCAGTTACAAATGTCTGAGCATAGTGCCTGGCACGTGAGCACTAAAGCACAGGCCACCATTACCATGAGCTTTCTTTAAATACATTTTCAAGCTTTACATTGGTGAACCAAGAGAGTATCCTTAAAGTTCACTTTCCTGGGGCCCCAGAGATTTTCCAGCTGGCCTTTTCCCAGCTAGGTAAGTCTCTGGCCACTGGCCTCATGTACCAGTGGTTCTATGTCCAGGTGGGCTTAGAAGTCTGGGGTACAGGGAAATAAGTGTGGGGTGACTTCACATACCTGGGCTGCAAACCCTGGGGGCTGATCTCTCTGGGGACTGGTGGAGAGCTGCAAGGGCCAATCCTGTGGCTGCGCACGGTGTAGATGGGGTTCCTCAGGATGGAACTCACAGTGGTGCTCGAGGTCATACTCCGGGGAACAGTACCTAGAAATGGGCTAGGTGAGAACAATCGCCCCAAGGCACCCAGCCAGCCCCGAACTTGTGCAAGCCTCTGGCCTTTCTCCATCTGTAAAATGAGACAGCTCTCTTTGATGCTTTCTATTTCCCAGGTTGCTATGGGGAGAGTGTTCTGCAAAGCTAAGAAATGTCACTGACACAAGACTAATGTCACCCCAGACGGTAGCAATTGCTAGCCCTTTGGGTCTCTGGACTGAGAATACAGTTCCTCCTTGCAAGGACTGCTTCCATCCACTCCCCCTGGGACTGGGCCCGGTGCGCCCACAATGACCCTCCTCCTCCCACCTTGCCAGGCTGACTCACCCACAGAGGCCCTGTTCGGGTAGAGTGGAGCATTGCTGTGGCGGCTGGCATGCCCCGGTGAGTAAGGGGACCACTCCTGGAGCTCTGGGGAGAGGTCTCCACTGGCTGGGATGCACTTCTGCTCCTGCAGAAGCAAAGGCAAGAGGGAAATGCGCAGGTGTTTAAGCGATTTCTGTCCCTCATGCACTAACTCCTCCTAGTTGAACACATGAAGTGACAGGAGAGGTCATTTCTCACTCAAGTTGCCTTATACTCCTAGAAGGGAAGAGCTTCCTTCAATAATACTCCAGAAAAACAAAACAAACTACAAAGAATCTGTTTTTTCAAATAAACAGATATGTGCAGAAGGTGGACATGTGTGTACATCAAAAACATATGAGTTGTATATATACATCTCCATACAACTTGCAGTCATGTGAAGCTGTCTGTCTGCAGAGAATAGCAGAGAGTTGTTCCCCTGTTCACAGCAACCTCTCCCTTCATGGAAATGACTACAGCACCCACAACAAGCCAGAGGCCTGACCTGCTGCCAGCTAGCACATTCACAAGCGCTACCTTGTCTCCCTAAACCCTTCGTGGCAGGTCCATGTGACTTGGTTTTGCTGTACAAATTCAAAAGCCTCTTGTTAAATAAGCAATTTCAAAGCTATGTCGAAGAGCATGTTCCTCTCTTGGCATCATTTTCCCAGTAAAATGCACACCCCACATTACTCTCCAATCATCTAAGTAGGGCTGCTTCCACTGGCATCCACCTACCATACCTACCCTTCCCTCGGGTAGGTGCTGAGAGCAAAGGCCAAGGAGCCAAGGCTGTTTGGGAAATTCTCACAGCCAACCACCCCTGTCACCCTAGCACAGGATCAGCTGTACCTCCAGAAACTGTGCAGAAATCGCCACTGGTGTGAGCTTGGGCCGGGAACTGGGAGCAGACTTTGGCCGGCGGCGCTTCTGGCCCAGTTCGTCCACCTTCTGGGAGGTGAGGTCCTCATCACAGGACTTCTTGGCAGGCAAGCAGGAAGGGTCCCCATCTGCTTCAGGGTAGTAGCTGGAAGCAATGCGGACCCTGGCCTTGCGAGGGGGTGAGGCATGCATGGGTTCCCCAGGGTCCACGTCGGGGGGCAGGGCACTCGGGGGGCTGGTAGATGGGGAGCTGCCCACCAGAGTGGCCTCTGATTCGGAGCTGGTTTCCAGCCTGTGCTGAAACTTAATGGAGTCGCTCCTCCTGGGAGGTTTTGGGGGAGTCAGAGGCCCTACTCTCTTGGTGGGCTGGGGGGAGTGAGCAGACCCAGGGCCCGGGAGCAGGTAGTCTATTTTGGGGGGTGTCTGAGGGCGTTTGAAAGTGTTAGGGTCAAAGATAGATTTTCTTTGCTTTGGCTTCTTGTAAACAGAGAGCTTCTCGGGTGCTGACGTGGAGCTGAGCACAGCCTTGGGCCAGGTTCCGCCACTGCTGGAGCTCTCAGGCTCAGGCTCGGCCTTATCCAGGGGGGTCTCTGTTACTCCACAGGGGCCCGCCTCAGTCTCAAAGGGCAGCAGTGGTCGCCGGCTATGCATTTCCACCAGCCCATAGCCACACTCCCCAGAAGCATCTGAGCGAAAGGAGCTCAGGCTCCGCTCGGAGGCACTGGGGCAGGTCTGGGGGGATACTGGGAAGGGCCCCCCAGGGAAAGACTTGTGCAGGAAGGAGCTGCTGCCTCCAGGGTGGCCCAGCTCCTTCCTGTCCTCCAGCTTGTCTGCAAGGAAGATATCTGTCTGCGTGGAGTTATTGTGCTGCATCAAGTTTCGTTTATTCTGAGAGTGGACCTCTGGGCCATGGGCTCGGAAACTCAGCATCTTATCAGAGTCCTTGATGTTTTCAAAGATGTTCTGGCCACTCCACGAGGAGCTCTGAGGGAACACCTAAGCAGGGATTGCAGAGGAGTGAAAAAGATGCCACCACTAAAAATGTCCCTGCAGGTAGAGCGATGGTCAGGAATGGGCCACACATAATATCTCAAAGACAGGCAGGAATTGTGTATATCTGTCTGCCTGTCTTTGCAGAATGTCCTGCATATTTTTTTTAATTATTAAATAGAAAAGTAAAGACTCATTATTAAAAATATATATCTTATAGTATATTCACATTATGAAATATTACTCAGCAATTAAAAAAAATAAGCTAACAACCCATGAAAAGACATGGAAGAAACTTAACACGTTGCGTACGGCGGGGTTTAAAACCCTCATACCCCTCTGTTCCGGCAGGTATTTAAATGAGACCACGTTGAAATGAACTCTTCTCTTTAAAATGCTATTGCTTCCATATTATTTATAATTTTTCAATGAAATTTTTTGTACTTACGTAAATGTATCCATTGATAATATTTGCTCGTTATATATCAACCAAACCTCATTAAAAAAATCTTGCAAAAAATAAAAGGTCAAGTGTAAAAACGAGAATTCTCATTACACGCTCTTAACGCATGGCTCAGAAAAAAACAAAGATTCTCGTGATCTGTACGCAATGTGTTAAATGCATATAACTAGTAGCTAAATGAAAGAAGCCAATCTGAAAAGACTACATTTTATGTAATTCCAACTAGATGACATTCTAGAAAAGACAAAATCAGAGATGATAAAAAGATCAATTGTTTCCAGGAGTGAGAAACAGGGAAGAGAACTAGATGAGGAACAGAGGATTTTAATTATAGTGAAATCATTCTGTATGATACTATAATGGCAGATACATGTCATTTTACAGTTGTCCAAACAAAAAATGTACACCACCAAGAATCCTCACATAAACTACAGACTTTAGTTAATACTAACTTATTAGTATTGGTTCATCAATTGTAACAAATAAACTGCAGTAATGTAGCAGGGAAAGCAAAAGGGGGAAATATGAGAACCTGTACTAGCTTAATTTTTCTATAAACCTAAAATTGCTCCCCAATGTCTATTAATTTTTAAATGATTTTTTTCAAATCTCTACTAAGGAAGTGAATGGGACCACTTTTTCCAACCTTCTATTATCAATATTTTCAACTATGTAAAAAATTATATAGAAAAGTACATAAACCCACAATTTAGATTTTTTTTTTTAAAGATTTATTTTATTGTTTTGGACAGAGACAGAGACAGAGAGAAGTGGGAGGGCCCAGGGCAGTCTCCATAGTTGTACGTCATCAGTTTTCGACCTGGTCGACATGGTTTTATTCCACACAGGTTGGCAGGGGCCGCGCAGGGCAGGAATTGGGCTGGGGGTCTCCCGCATGGGAGGCACAACCCCTCGAGCCAGGGGCTGAACTGGGGGTTGAGAACCGAACTGGGGGCCTCCAACATGGGAAGCACATCCCAGATCAGCATATGTGTCTACATGGGCCAGGGCCAGGATTCAACCCTGGGTCCCCAGGGTTGCACAGTGAGCCCTTAACCAGCTGAGCCATCCCAGCTTCCCCTACCATTTAGATTTAACAGTATTTTAACAAATTGTCTAGATCAGGGGTGTCAAACTGGCGGCCCGAGGTAATTTTTTGTGGCCCACGATGCTCTGAAATAAAATGAAAATAGAAAAAATTGTTATGAAGAAAATAGCGCTTAGGGGAGATCGAGGCAATACCGTACAAACAATTCCCTCGTTAACCCTTTAACTACTGAAGACGAGTATACACGTGGCCCAGTGCCTTTCCTGGGGGCCTGTGGGCGTGTATAAACGCGCTCAGTTCTGGCAACGTTTGTAAATGTGATGTGGCCCGCATGAATCATGCCTGTTATACCAAATGGCCCGTGTTTTAATTGAGTTTGACACCCCTGGTCTAGATCTATCAATATTGCACAACATTTGAAAGATACAAATATGATATTTCATCCCAAAAAGCCTTTTCCATGTATTTCCCCAAAATAAGGCCATTCTCCTATACAACCCCAATACTATCATTATGCTCAGGAAATTTAACAATTCTCTAAAATCAACTAATTAATCAATCCAGATCCAGATGTACTCCCATTGTCCTCAAACTGTCCTTCACAGCTACTTTATGATCAATACCCCTTTTCAAGGATCCCAGTGACACAGAGAATAGACTGGCACACAGATGAGGCTCTGCCCACCCCACAGATAGCAGAGAAGTGACAGGACAAGGCAGAGTTCTTACCTTCAGGAGGGAGAGGGTCAGGGAGTCCTGGCAGCTGCGCAGCAGAGATTCACACTCATTCAGCGATTTGTTGTCCAGTGCAATGCCATTGATCTAGGGCCAACAGAGAGCTCATCATACCCACTGCCAGGACAGGGGCTCTGCCTGCATAGGAGCCCATGCAAGAGAGTGGGCCTGGTTCTGTAAGGTCCCCAAGTTTGGAGCTGGCAAAGCAGAGAAAGCTTCCTTCCCGCCCAGTAAGGTCTGAGTGATCTAGTGAAGGGGCTTCTGAGGCAAATGAAGCACGCAGCTTTAAAATCACTGCAGGGAAAGTCACTTGTCTGACTGGGACCAGAACACCATGGGCTCTGGAAGAAGAGCCCAGTACTGCTGCTTTCTGCTGAATGATGCTGGACCCCGACTCAGAACTTCTGCACACACAGATCCAAGATAAACATGTCTGCCCCCAGAGGCAAGAGACTGAAAACAAGATTGTGGTATGAAAAGTCTTTATAAACTAGAAAGTACTACATAAAGTATTGTCTTTTGTTCACAAAGACCCATCAAAATTGCTTATGCCTGAATCTCTGTCCACAACCCTCTGCAATGTGCCTCAATCTTTCAAAAAGTGTATGTACAATAGTTGAACTGTTAGACCAGGTTGTACCCATCCATGGAACAGTATGCAGCAATGAGGAGGAACACACTATCCACACACCCAACCACGGAACAGGTCTCACACAATGCTGAGCGTTTGGAAAAGCCAATTTCATAAGGTCACACACTACATGATTCTATTTAAGATGACATGGAGAACAATTTAGTTGCCAGGATTATGAATAGGGGGAGTGGAGTATAGATATTATTACTATAAAGGGGTAACAAAAGAGAGATCATGGTGGCAGAGCAGTTCTGTATCTTGATTCTTTTTTTGGTTACCTAAACGTGGTAAAATTACACACACACTGTACTAATGTCAACTAACTGCCTGGTTTTCCTATTATAGTTACATAAGATGTAAACATTAAGGGAATATGGGTGAAGGTACATAGGACCTCCCTATACTATCATGCAACTTTATCTATCTTTAATATTATTTACTTAATTATTACAACTGAATTATAATTATTTCTATAATTACTTCAAGATCAAAAGTTAAAAATATAGGAAGAAAGATTATTTTGCAGTGGTGGATTCATTTGGCTGTTTTTTCTTTATAACTTTCCCATATCTTGAAATGTTTCACCATGGCCATATTGCTTTTAAAGTCTGGCACCACCAAACCTGAAAAACACTGGCAAAGATGTGAAGCAAGGAGCTCCCCCCACACTCTGCAGATGGGACTGCAAAGGCCACAACCTTGTGGAGGCACAAGGGAAGGTCATACCAGATGCTACATGCTTTCATGGACCAGCATTAAGTTCCCCCGCGACACACTCCTGTGAGCCCCATGGAGGAACATAGGGGAGGGCGTGCAACACCAACAAACAAAAAACAAGGTTAGCAGCTGAGTGTACTATGAGCTCACCTAGCTTTTTAAAAAAAACAGTGGGAGAGAAACATACATGTTTTGAACATGTTTGGAAGAAAACACAATAAACTGTTAACAATGGATGCCATCGGGGTGGGAACTGACAGGAGTCACTGTGCTTCTTGCACAACTGAAATTTTGTATGTCGTAAAAATGTGTACACCTTCAATTTTAAAAAGTTACTGAAGTATCACATCAGTATTAAATGTGTATGCCCTGTGACTCAGCAATCTCACAGCATTTCGGGGGTCTGGTCACCAGGGATGCCATTAAGTACCCCCAAAGTGGTTGTGCACACAACTGAAGTCCACTGAGCGCTGTGTATAATGCAAAAACTGAAAACAACTTGTATGTCCAAAGGCACAATTTAAATTATAGGTATTCAAAAATCACAACACCAAAAGGTAAATAAAAATAAGGAGGATACACCTGGAAACAATGTAACTGATATCAATTAAGGTCATCCCAATAAATTTTAACAAAAAATAAATAAATAAAAGGAGGATAGACTCAGAAAGATACCCACAATGTAGAATGCAAATTGTAGAATAACATAGATTATTCTATTATTGTATTTTAAAAAGCAAGCAAAAGCCAGAAACCCATATCTGTGTATATAGATTTGTATGAGCACTTATGGTCTGGCTGGGAGAACATCTTCTAATGGGGAGAGAGACTACCTCTAGGAGCAGCATTAAAGGGAAAAGAGGGGAGTACTACTTTATACATTTTTTTATTGCTTGACTATTTTACAACAAACAAGTCTTACTCTGGTAATAAAAAATAAATCTAGAGATAAATGAATATAATATTTAGTAAAAAAGATTTTTAAAAAATTATATAGACACCTATTTTATAAATTGACCTAACTGTACATTCATGTATAAAATAAAGGCTGTAGAGAAACACATTAAATATGTTAATAAGATTATTTCTATCCTAAATTTTTTCTGTACTAATTTTCTATAGTAAATAGAAGCACACTGTCAGAAGAAAAAGGAAACCATGTTGTTTAAATGTTCACATTTAAAGAACAAGGCAAATATAAAAACTCCCATTTGTTACTTCTTCCTCACACCTCCCAAATATCACTGGTCTATGTGTGGCAGACAACCGAGTTGTGGGGGGCTTACCGCCACGATCCTGTCTCCCACAGCAAGGGAGCCCTCTTTGGCAGCCGGGCTTCCAGGCAACACAGCAGCAGCGTACACTCCACTCTCCAGACTGATGCCGCTGTCTGAGAACCACAAGCAGCCCCCAGTTAAGCCCTGCCTGGATTACATGGCCCTCTGGTTGTCCCACTGCATCTCTGGGAGATGCTCTTAGAAAGGAGATGTTGGCAGACTGTGACCTATCTGTCCCAGCACTCCAACCAGAAAAGACCACCAAGGGGCTCAGTCACATCTGGTCTGGTGAATCACTCAAACAAGACTCAGGGCCCAAACAGCCCCCTGCCAGGGAAGCACATGGGCTGTGTTTAAGCAGCACAATGTCTCATCCCTCTGCACAAGAAAGGGAAATGCCCTGAGGCACTCTGCTGCTTCTACTGGCCTACCTTTCTGTCCACTCAGGTTGATGTGCAGTGGTGTGACCACCTTCCCACCCAGGGATTTCCTACGCCGCACAACCATGTTGATGACGCCCTCCCCGTTGAGAAGGGCCTTGAGGGCCTCTTTCTTGTCCTTGTTGATGAGGTCCACGTCGTTGATTCTCAGCAGCCAGTCATTGACCCTGAGGAGGGGCACGGATGAGTCAGTGTCCACACAGGCCTTGGGACCAGTGGCAGCCTCACTGCTCCCACTGGGAAGATGAATGCCACATACACATTCAGAAAGATTACCTCTTCTAGGAGGGTCAAATGATTAAACTCACAGATGCTGGTGCTAGACTACCTGGAATCAAATCCTGGCCTACTATTTACTAGCTATGTGATCTTGTCCCAATGGGCCTCAGTGTCTTCATCTATAAAATGAGGTACCACCTACCTCACAGGATTGTAAAGATTAACAAATTAGTTATATAAAGTATGTAAACCAGTACTTAGCAAATAGTAAGCACTATGTTATCATCATTACTATTTCAATGCACACTCTACGCTACCACACACACTGCCGGAGCCCTTTCCTACCCCAGAGACATGAAAGGCAGTACCTGGTGACTAAAGGTCAGATTCAGAGACAACTGCAAGTTGAGAATATCCTTTAAGAACATCAGCAGCTGAGCCTGTAGGCCTCAGGAAGACTGAGTCCCTCAGACCCTAGGGTATATTTATTTAACAGGGGTACACCTGTCCCTCTGGCTCCTTTCATTGGGTCAGAGGCTCCACAGTCCCTCCAGAGCCTGGGCCTCCTCAGTTCTTACCGCAAGCGGCCATCTGCAATGCTTCCTTTGTCCACCTTTGTGACAAATATGCCACAGTCGCCTGGCAAGCAAGGCTCATTCACACCTTCTGCCATATCAAACCCCAGTGCCTTCAAGTCAATGTCCTCCTGTCAAAACAGCAGCAGCAGCACACTTTACAAAGCAGTGATGAAAAACATTTATCTCTTAAACCCCAAGCCAATCACTACAATGTGGGGACTGTCCATCATGACTGACAGGGCACTTGGTTCCCAGGACACAGCCTATGAGCAGCTACAACCTGCCCCTCACAGGTACTGCAGACAAAGGTCCCCACCAGCATGACCCCAAAAGCCCCACTCTTCCCTCTGACTTCCATGCACTGGGCCAGCACTCACCACGAGACACAAGATACCAACCTGCTACCACCCAGCTGAGGTAAGCACAAGAAAGGATGCATTCGCACCCTGGGAGGAAAAGCCAAACCTCCAAACTAGTAGCTGTGAAAATGGGAGACACTGCAAGAGGGTCCTCCTCTCCTTCCCCCTTGCTAAGTCTTCATGTCAGAAGAGCGGGAGAACAAACAGGAAGGCAGCTTACTGTCTCCCTTTCGAACTCCACAACTTCCGTTTCCCACTCCATGGAATCTGTGTCAATGGCAGAGTCATGGGAGCTGTGGGCCATCAGCTGCCGGAATCGGGCCTCCTTTTCCAGCTGGGATTCCATCTGCTCCCTGTTGAACAGAGGGAGCCATGGCAATGGCTTTCTGGGAGGCAAACTATCTCACCCAAGTCACAGCTTGGAAACAAGGCAGACCACTCAGGAGCGCTCAGTGGGGCCCCTTTTCCCTTATACTCCATGCCAGCTCCCCAAGAAATCCAGACGGGCTGGTCATTGCTTCCTGGGTATCAGTTAATTTTCACAGTGCTTTTTTAAAAGACTCAGAATTCTTCTCACATTTACCTAAAGGTTTAATGAAATTCCTATGGAAATGTGAGCAAGACTGTAAACACAAATAAAACTATTCTAAAATTTACATAGAAAGACATTAAAATTGGAATAGCTAAAAATTCTGAAAATAAAGAATTAAGTAAGAAGAATCACTACTCCACTGTAAGACTTTTTAAACAACGTTAGTACTCAAGACTGAGTAGAACTGCCAGGAAGACACACAGGTGAATGGAACAAAATAAAATATCCAGAAATAGCCCCACTAAGTACAAAAGGTATAAAAGTAACTTAATAGAGGAAGAACGGTCTTCAATTAATAACAGGGGAGAAGCTGGACATCCATGGCAAAAAAAAAAAAGAATCTTAACCCAAACACCGCACCTTATGTAAAACTTAGCTCAAAATGCATCACGGATTTAAATGTACAAAATAAACTATAAAACTTTTAGAAGGAAAATATCGGAAAAAGTCTTTGAGATCAGGGCTCGGCTAAGGGTTCTTAAACACAACACAATAAAATTTTTAAAAATCAATAAATTGGACTTGACCAAAATTAAAACTTAAAGTTCTCAGAAAAATCCAGCTATGAGGATGAAAACTCAGAAACCTTGTTCTAACCCCAGCAACTTACATAGAACATCCTTCTTCTTAAACCTGGGCCCAGACTACCTTCTCAATTCATCAACACTGCCCACTGGGCAACTTGCACACTTGTGACTTTTTGCTTCCTGCACAAGTAGACATGCACCTGGATGCACATTTTTGTCTGAACTGTGCTCACAAGTGGGCTCCAGAATGCCTCTCAGCCTCCAGGGCAGAGCGCCAAAGCCTCCTTCCTGGTCTCTGCCCACAGCCCACCCTGTGCAGTCCAAGGCTCTGCATTTAGTGCTCATTGGACTCTTCTCCTCTCTCGCCCACTGGGGACCCTGCTGATTCTGCAGACTGGGGGCTTCCTGGGCAGCAGCACCAAAGGGACTCTGCCATCTGTGCTGGTCTAAGAATTTCTAATGAACGGTCAACATGGAACATGGAGGCAGCATTTGGACCCATTCCACAGATAGAGTAAGAAAAGGACAGGCAGCCAGGCCTGCACATGAGGCTGCCTAGCTGAGGGGAAAGGGGTCACCTCGCTCCAGGAACAATTTCAGCCCCGCAGGCACCCAGCCCAGCTTACTTGAGCTCCTTAAGCTCCCGGCTGACATCGTTCTTCTCTTTTCGAGTGTCATCCAGGCTTCGCAGAGTCTCAGCCAGCTCGCTCACTGCCCGGTCCCGCTCCCGCCTCAGGTTGTCACAAAGTGTCCTAGCAGAGGGCAAGATCACTGTGAGGAGCAGGAGATGGGAGGCCTCATGGCCTGCAGTGAATCACCCGATACCCAGGAGGAGTGCTTAAGAGTCTGGAGGGGCTTCCTGGGCAGTAGCATCCCTCCTATTAGAGAACTTAACAGAGAAGAGGTGCAAATACAAAGGAGACCACTAAGGCCAACCCCACGGAGGGACAGAGGTGACCCTGAGAACCCGGAAGGAAGACACCCACACAGTTACCAGGCAACAAGCACTAGGTTCGGAACGTCCCACTGCTTCACCCTCATGTGCCTAGGGTTAAGAACCACCCTCCCCTAGTCCACCTGGCAGGACCCTGTGCTCTAGCTCCCCCCAAAATGCCCACATGCCAGCCTTTCCACAGCCGGCCCCACCTGACAACAGAGCTCCCCACTCAGGCAGTAATCATGCCACACACACCTCTGTAGCCCTAAGCTCTGTGTAGGTCAGAGAACATGGCTTCTGGGACCCCAGAACCACCTCATCCCTTCAGAGCAGAGGTGGGGACAGGTGACCTGGCAGCAGAGCTACACACTATCACTGGACAGACCCTCTTCTCCATGGCCCCAAGTTCCCCCGATCCTGAATCCTCATCTCCTGACTAGCCTGGCAGACATCAGTCTCTTCTCCAAAAGGCCACAGTGAAGCTCTCAGAAACTCTCAGTGACCACGTCCTTACTAACTAGCAAGCCAAGCCCACACACCTGAGCTCCCATTCTGAGGCCTTTACAAGCTGCTCTCAGGAACCGTCAGCTGCTTCTCCAGTGAGTCCCAAGTGCATGACCTGCTCCAGCCATGCCCACATCCTGGTCCTGCCCTGAGCACACCACACACCTCTCTGTTCATGTTGCTCCCTCAGGCTGCAATGCCTTTCCCCCTTCTCAACCTGGAGAAATTCCACTCATGCTTAAATTCTAATTTGAATGCCATGCTTTCTGGGGAGACTGACCCATCTGTCCACCGCTGTGTCCTGCAGGCCCCCATCACTGCCCTGACTATGGCCCTGGAGTTCCCTGTTCAAGCATCTATCTCCCTTCCTCACTGCCCTAGCTGAGGAAGGTGCCTGCAGCCCCCACAGGGCCCGCCCCTCGGGCAGCACACCCAACTAGGAAGGAGCCTCAGAGGCTGTCTCCCAGGGTCTTCTTGCTCAAGGGACATAGGATGCTGGCTCAGAGCAGGTACATTATGACTGCAAGAAGGCAATTCTGCTACATCAGTCTCTCCGAAGCCCCTAAGAGAAAAGGTGGGTCTTCTGCCACTGCACAGGGTCCTCATCTGGACACAGGGCTGGCTCGGACACTTAGGGTGAAGTGAAATGGCACGCGGAGACGTAATGGGAAAAGAAATCCTGACGAGGAGGTGAGGTAGAGGCATCATACAGAGTGAGAAGGGAAGAGCCTAGAAGAGCCACCTTACCTGGACCCATGGCAAATAATTCTGGCCCTCCCCACAGAACCAGTGTGTCATGGGAGACCTGAGGCCATACCAGCCCAGGTGCGCCATACCGGATGCTGTCCCGCTCCGCCACGATTTTGTCCCGTTCCTGGAAGGCCCAGTCCCGCCGGCACTTGGCCACTTCTGCCTCCTGGAGGGCTTCCTTCAGCTCCTGGCACAGAGCCTTGCACTGCTTTCGAAGGATTTCTGCCTCCTTGTTGGCCCTCCCAGCATCCATTGTTACTGTGTCTTTGATCTAGTGAGAACAAGGGGCCAGTTACTGGGCCTTCCTATCCAGAAGTGCACTCCAGTGAGTGCAGGGGCTGAGGCTGAACTCTTGTGAGCTGGGCAAATGAAAACACTGGGATCCCAGTTAGAGCCCATCCCAACATACCCCCACTGTGCCTATACTCCAATGATTGCATGCCCCACAGCCACACTAAGATCCCTAATCATGCTAGGTTAGGGTCCAGTCCCAAGTCACATGACCCCACACACAGCCTGGACCAGACCCCCAGTCCCTCCTCAGTGGCCCAGATGGAATGCCTCCCATGAAGGGCTTATTCTAGGCTCTGTCCTGCCACTTACATGGTTTCTAACTTATACAGAGTGACCACCTTTTCTAACAATCTCTCATGACAAAATATAACAACATGAGGCCTGACTTGCAGCGAACAGTGCAGACACTGGTCATCATTAACTCCTAACCCTCTATGTCCGCAATACTAGTTTCTATACTCTGACTTGTATGTCCTGGTATACTGAATTATTTTTAAATCTCAGTATACAGCACTATTTTTGCTGGTAAAGTCATGTGTCTCAGTTTACTTAAAAAGCTGAAATCTAAAGTATTTGCATTTTGACACCTCCCCAAAGCATTACACATGCTCTGCGAAAATTTCAAATCAAATTCTTAGAAGCACTTATATACAAAGTGCCCTTAGTGTCTCTATAATCCTTAGAAGACTCAAGGAAAACAACAAATGACAAATCAAATGTCTACCGCAACAGTGATTCCTAGGGAAGTCAGAATGGCTCAGCAGGTTAAGCACTCGCTTTGCAGCCCCAGGGTCCGAGGATCGAATTCCAGCCCCACCCCAGCCCCAGCCCACATGGACCCACATGCTGTACTGGAGTGTGCCCCTAGTTTGGTTCTCTGTCTCTGTCAAAACAATAAAATAAACCTTTAAGAAAAAAAGAGTGACTCCTCTTCCAAATCAAAGGCTTTCTGAAGAAAAAAACACAAGACATGAGGACAGACACATGGCCTCTGCACTGGGGCTCTCCATCTGAGTAAGAATCAGGATGACAAACAGATCAGGCACACCCTTGCCAACTCCACAGCACACAGACACACACCAGGCACTCTCTCACAGATTGTACAGCACACAGACACACACCAGGCGTGCTCTCAAGGATTCCACAGCACACAGACACACACCAGGCACACCCTTGCTGGCTCCAGAGCACACACACACACCAGGCACGCTCTCATGGATTCTACGGCACACACACACACACACATACACACACACCAGGAACACCCTCAGCAACTCCACAGCACACACACACACACACACCAGGCATGTTCTCACGGATTCCAACAGCACACACACACCAGGCACACACTCACGGATTCCACAGCACACACACAACAGGCACACTCACGGATTCCATAGCACACACACACCAGGCACACTCTCACGGATTCCACAGCGCACATACACGAGGCACACTCTCATGGATTCCACGGCACACACACACACACACATACACACAAACCAGGTATGCCCTCAGCAACTCCACAGCACAGACACACACCAGGCA
>PVKE010024076.1:0-24095 GCA_004027555.1 Craseonycteris thonglongyai | reverse complement strand
GATTTGGGTTTTCTTGCTGACACCATGGAAAAATTAGATTCTTTCAATTTGGAGTTGCAGGGAAAAGACAAAAATAGAGCTGAAATGATAAGCTCTGTAAACGCATTGAAAGTGAAATTGACTTTGTTGATATCACATCTGCATATCAAGTCTCTCGTGCACTTCCCATATATGAGGAAAATGCTAGGTAACAATGAATGAAATGTGTCATTATTTATTGAGACCCTGCAAGTGCTTCCAAAACAGTTTGAAGAGAGATTTCTGCAGTTTACAAATATCGAGCCAATTGTCTCCTTCTGTATCAATCCTTTTACTTGCCAAATAAATGTAATAGAACTAGCCGCATGTATTGCAGACCTTGTTCAGGGAAAGCAGAAGTACTAGAGTTAGAAATTTTGAACCTTAAGAACGATATTTTGCTAAAATCCTTAATATTAGAGGACTTATGGAACATAGTCAACAAAGAAAGGTTCCCATTTTTAAAAAAAGCGGCATATAAAATCAAATCGTTTTTCGGGTCAACGTATCTATGCGAATCTTTGTTTTCAAACATGAATTTAATAAAATCACGATATAGATCTCGACTTACCGATGAGCATCTTAATAATTGTTTGCTAACAGGGTTGTTGTCATACTCTCCTAATTACGAGGCACTGGCCAATGAAATGCAATGCCAAAGATCACACTGACAGATTGGTTTATTTTATGTTTTCTTTTATGTTTTTTTAAATGATTTTATTATACATGTGCTTTTTATTTACTTTGCATTACGTTTTGTATATATGTTTCTTTGTGTGTATATAATTTGTACAATGAATTTATTATTTTAAAATTATTTTTATTATTTTTTATTCTTGTTCAATAATAAATATCCTTAGAAATAAATAATAAATAATAAATATCCTTAGCTGGTGCCTGCCGCCCTACCGATATTTTAGAATGCGCCCTAGGGTATAAAAAGGTTGGGAACCCCTGCATTAGAGGAATCTCCATCTATAGCAGCAATAGTCTTACAAAATGTATTTCTTAATAAGATTTGAAAGTCGAAATTACTCTTTGATCCATGTGTTGCAGAATGGATGTTGTGTTAGCAGGTGTGCAAACAACCTTAATCTTGTACATTTCTATCAGAGCTCTTGGGTGACCAGGTGCATTGTCAGTGAGCAGTAATATTTTGAAAGGATTTTTTTTTTCTGAGCAGCATTCTCAACAGTGGACTTAAAGTATTCAGTAAACTATGTTGTAAACAGATGTGCTGTTATCAGGCTTTGTTGTTCCATTTACAGAGCACAAGCAGAGCAGATTTAGCAAAATTCTTAAGGGCCCTAGAATTTTCAGAATGGTAAATGATCACTGGCTTCAATTTAAAGTCACTGCTGCATTAGCCCCTAACAAGAGTCAACCTGTCCTTTGACGCTTTGAGACTAGGCATTGACTTCTCTCTTGCTATGAAAGTCCTAGATGGCATTTTCTTCCAGTATAAGGCCGTTTTGTTACATTGAAAATTTGTTGTTTAGTGTAGCCAATTTCATTAATTATCTTCCGGATAACTTGCTGCAGCTTCCTTATCAGCACTTGCTGCTTCACCTGCACTTTTATGGAAATAGCTTCTTTCCTTAAATCTCATCAACTAACCTCTGCTAGCTTCAGATTTTTCTTTTGCACCTTTCTCTCCTCTCTCAGCTTTCAGAGAATTGAAGAGTATTAGGGCCTTGTTCTGGATTAAGCTTTTACATAGGGAATGTTGTCATTAGTTTGATCTATCCAGACCACTAAAACTTTCTCCATAGCAACAATAAGGCTGTTTTGCTTTATTATTTGTGCATTCGTTGGAGTGGTACTTTTAATTTTCTTTAAGAACTTTTCTTTGCATTTATAACTTGATTAACTGTTTGGATCAAGAGGTCTAGCTTTTAGCCTCTTGGCTTTTGACTATGTTTTCCTCACTAAGCTTAATCTTTTGTAGCTTTTGATTAGAAGTGAGAGACTTGCAACTCTTCATTTCACTTGAACACTTAGAGGCCATTGTAGGGTTTTTAATAGACCTAATTTCAATATTATTATCTCAAGGAATAGGGATGCCTGAGGAGAGGGAGAGAGACAGAGGAATAGCTGGTTGGTGGAGCAGCCAGAACACACACAACATTTATCAGTTAAGTTAGCCAGTTTATATGGATGCATTTTGTGGGCTCCCAAAGTAACATCAAAGATCATTGATCACCATAACAAATACAATAATAATGAAAAAGTTTTGGAATATTGTGAAAATTACCAAAATGTGACACAGAGACATGAAGTGAGCAAATACTATTGAAAAAATTTTGCCAATAGACATAACTTGATGCAGGTTTGCCAAAAACCTTCAAATTGTAAATGCAGTATCTGCTAAACACAATAAAATGAGGTATGCCTGTATTGAATGGAAGAATGGAGGAGAGATCCCTCTGTAGCTCTTGTTCCGTGCTGAGTCCATCTTCTTCCATTCTCAGCCCTTCACATGTAACCTTTGTGGCTTCCTTGAACTCGGTTCTGCTTCACTATTTGATTTGCCCTGTCCTTGTGCCATGGCCTGGAAACACTCTCCAGAGATTATGCAGGGCCAGTTATAGGATCCATCTTTATTTTGGAGAATCACAGCCCTGCACTGTTTATTTTCAAGTGCTAAAAAGTGTTGTGTATTTTTTGTCCATTTTAAATCTAGACTCTGTTACTACATCTGAGCCAGAGCAGAATTCTTGAGTATGTTTATGGACATAACTACATTGTACTTTTTTAGACTTGATCTGTGGTTAGACTCTCCCAGCTTATTTTTCTTTTTCAAGATTATCTTGGCTATCCTTGGTCCTTTTCATTTCTATATACATTTTTCATGATCTTTCCAAATCACCTTGTTACTTCAGGCAAAAAATAAAAATAAATTTAAAAAACTTGTTAGTATATGATTGAGATTGCATTGGAACCTATAGGAGAGAATTGAAATCTTAATATTGAGTCTTCTAGTTGATGAACATGGTATGGGTCTTCAGTAAGGTTTTATGACTTATCTTGTAGTGTTTTATATATCTTTTATTATAAATATTTGGGGTATTTGATTTTATAGTGCTATTATAACTGATATATTTGAAAATTATTTTTGTAGCTGGTATATACAAAACTTTTTTATATTGATCTTATATCCAGCAACTTTGTAAAATTGACTTAGCCATTCTCATAACTTGCTTGTATGTTTCTTTTGAATTTGTTCATTCAGTTATGTGTGAATAGTAGCATTATTATTCATTTTTTCAATATGAATACTTTTGTTTTCCTTGCCTTATTTAAGTGAGTAGGATCTTCAGTGTAGTGTTAAATAGATAGTGATTGTGGACATCCTTGTCTTGTTTTTCACCTCATTGAGAAAACTCTTAACGTTATGCCATTTTGGGTGATGTTTGCTAATAGTTTTTATCAGATTGTAGAAATTCCCTTTCATTTCTGGATTGCTAAAAGGATTATTATGGAAGATTGTTAAGTTGTATCAAGATGTCTTTATTGAGATCATTCTGTGGCTTTTCCCCTTTAACATGGTGAATTATACCAATTGATTTTCCTATGTCATATTGCCTTTTCCAGGATTTTTGGACTACTCACAACTTTTATTATGTTTATATTTAAATACATTTTTATTATAAAATGCATGAAAATAAAATGTATTATATATAAATAGAGTAGCATACATATTATATAAAATACATTTTCCATGGGCTGGATTTGATTTGTTGTTGTTTTATTGAATATTTTTACATATAAGTTTATGAATGATTCGTCTTTCAGTTTTTCTTTCTTGTAGTGTCTGTGTCAGATTTTTTAAAAATAGTGCACTTCTGACATTTTTCATTGAGATGCCATTCTCAAACAATACAATACAGTCTTTAAAGGAGCACACAGTTCAGTGGTTTTTAGTACGTTTACTGTGTTGTGGCACTATTACCGCAATATAATTGCAGAACATTTTCATCTTCACAAGAAAAAACCCCATGTCATCAGCAATTACTTCCCATTTTCTCCACCGCAGCAACTGGCAACCACTAAATCTACTTTCCGTCACTATTGATTGCCTGTTCTGGACATTTCATATGAATGGAATCATACAATATGTGGCTTCTTGTGCCTGGCTTCTTTCACTTAGCAAAGTATTGTTAAGGTTTCTCTGTGTTGTGGCATATTATCAGGGCCTTAGTTCCTTTTATGGCCCTTATGGTGAATCCTCCCTTTTGTGATCTAAAAACAGAGCCTTCTCATGAACTAAGAGTAGAACTCTTACTATAGCTCTGAAATTGTCTACTTTAACCAGATTTTAGAAGAAGTGAAAATACCGTATTTTCCGGCGTATAAGACGACCAGGCGTATAAGACGACCCCCTAATTTTACAGTTAAAACATAGGTTTAGGCCTATATTCGCTGTATAAGACTACAGCCTGGGAAGTGGGGCTAGCGAATATAGGCCTAAACCTATGTTTTAACTGTAAAATTAGGGGGTCGTCTTATATGCCGGAAAATACGGTAAATGAATTTCAGGTTAATATTGGAAAACATTCAATCAAGAATTGCTTTGTGATTATTGTACTTTGATGCAATTTTATTTTATTATTAGCTTTCTGACTTTTTAGGATTTGTCTTATTGTGACTGGATTGCGACTATTACTTTAAACTCTAGATTGAAAGTTTAAAGCAGTAGTCACAATTCTAAATTGAGGCCTTGGGAATTGCTGCTTACATTTTTGAAAGTTATGTTTTATTATTTTTTAAATTTGCTCAATAAAAACATTCTAGAGAATTCTGTGGGTGGTTGGAAAGTTACAAAAATGTGGAACTGTTTCATTTACCAGAATATTTTTAAGTTATACATTGAATTAATTATTTAATTTATTATTTAGTATTAGCTGTCAGATAGTTTCAAGTGTTCTAAGTGTCTTAGACTAATTTATTAAAAATTCACAATAATCTTATGTGTGCTAGTAATTATCCTTATTTTATAGGTAAGTAAATAGGGGTATAGAGAAATTGGGTAACTTGCCCACGGTCACACAGATAATAAGTAATGGAATTTGTATTTGAATCTAGGCAGTTTATGACTCCAGTCATACTATTTATTATCCTGTAATGCTAGTGAGGTGTTGCTCACATTTGTAGTTTGGCCAGCAAACCTGTCAATTCCTGAGGTATGTAGAATGTTTTTCATATCACAGAGTGCTTTCACAGTGTCTCATTTAATATTCTCAACACTTCTAGGAGCAAGCGTGAAATAGGTATACTTTCTTTTGCTTAATATTGTATTTCCAGAATTTTTCTTTAGATACCGAATGTTTGTTTATTCAGTTATATAGTAAAAATTATACTAGATACCAGGAGTTGTATTAAGTTCTTTAAAGGTTTTAAAGATTTATTGTTATTGTTTTTGATAGAGGCAGACAGAGACAGAAAGAAGGGGAGGGCCCAGAGCAATCTCCATAGTTGCACATCATTGGTTTTCTATGTAGTTTCATTCCACAGGAGGGCGCTGGGCAGTGCAGGGCAGGAAACGGGCTGGGGGCCTCCTACATGGATGGAGCTTGCCCTAGTGAGAACCTAACTGGGGGCATACCCCAGTTCAGCATATGGGTCCACATGGGGCTGGGCCGGGATTCTATCCTTGAACTCCAGCGCTGTAAGACCATCGCTTAACCTGTTGAGCCATCCTGACATCCCCTTTTGGAGGTTTTAAAGATGCATTACATTATTCTTGAATGCTCCCTTTTAGAAAGAAAGTTAAGATATAATAAATCTTGGTACAAAGTAGAAAGCGCCCTAATGGAGGGAGGGAATGTATCTGGGCAATCAGAGTGGTGAGATATTGTTTTGTATTGATACTTTCTTTTTCTCTTGACTTTACTTGCTTCATTTTACCATTCTGACTCTTAGAATGTTAAATTGGGTGGTTTGGCCTTTCAGTTGTCAGTTATTCCAGGCCTGTTGTTATTACTTGCAAAAATAATCTAGAACATGTGGTTTTATTTGGTTTTAGGGAATGACAGAGGAAGAAGAAGACAAACTTTTGGCACTAAAAGACTTCATGATGAAATCTAACAAAGCAAAGGCCAATATAGTGGACCAGAGCCATTTTCATGATAGTAGTCAGAAAGGTGTAATTGACTTGGCAGCCCTGGGCATAACTGGGAGACAAGTTGATCTTGTTAAAACCAAACAGGAACCAGATGACAAGCGAGGTTAGTGTGTGTGTGTGTGTGTGTGTGTGTGTAGCTTGCATTATTAGTTATTTCATAATGCAGCTTTTTTAGCTAATTAGTAGTAAAATAAAAGCCTCATTTTTCAGATATGGAAGTTTCAAATATAGCAAGTGACTTACAAAGCAGGAAGATTTAAGGGAGAAAAAAAATAGAGAAGTGTACTAACAGTTAAGAGATTAAGTAACCTGCCAAAATCATGGCTCTGTATGTGTCAGAATCAGGATTCAAACTAAAGCCCAACTCCAAAGCTCTACCGGTACTCGTATAATAAAACCATGTCACTGCTGTAGAGGTGTATGATTAAAAATGAAATTCTGCCAATAGTCTATGTAAAATGAGATAAACTTTTTTAGTTTGTTATAAGTAGATAATGCCCAGTGAATTGAAAAGAATAGTCTTATTATTAATGGTAAAATACAAAAGGTAGAGACTAGAGAAGCCTTAACCATTTGAAATCTTGAGATTTAGAAGTCAGCTCTTGTAATAATGACATTGACATTGATTCTATGATGTTTTTAAATGCCTTTAAAAATTTCTCTATTCCACTATCAGATTTTAAGGGCAGCTGAGGAATTATATTTAAAATAAATCTCTAAGTGCCAAATTTGGGATGAAATATTTGTGATTTAATTATCCGTAGTTTATAGTATGTGAAGTGCTCATATAGATTAATATGAAAAATGCAAGCATCTCAAAAGAGAAATAGTGAAGGATTTGAATATATACCTGGTAGAATAGAAATGCATGTTTGATAAAGAAATGCAAATTAAAACAATGAGATGCCATTTTCAGCCTAAGTGAGTAGCAAAGACTGATGATGCCTGGTGTTAAACAAGGGTATAAGGAAATAGGCATTTTCATACAATGTTGATGAGATTATAAATTGAATATATTCTTTTAAAAGGGCAGTGTCCTTACTGTTTGACTCACTATTTTCAGTTCTGGAAATTTTTCCTAAGAAACAATAACATGCATGCAAAGAAATATGTATAAGAATGCTTTCCATTAAAGAAAAAAAAAAAAGGAAGTGATTGAAGTGTCCATTAATAGGGGAATGGTTAAATAAATGTTCAACATATTTAGTTAAATAGGAAAAAAAGCAAGTTGTGAAACAATATGTATTATTTTTGTAAAATAATATATCAAACTATAATTTATGAGGTCTACAAAGTTATTTTTTGGTAATGCTAGAACTTAATATACTTTTTATAATTGGACAAGGATAAAAAGTAAATGGGTTCTCTTCTGTTTATAGTCAGGAGGTAACTAACTGTATAACAATTGATTTTTTATTTCTTCTATTTTTATTTTGTTTCCTAAGTAACTGATACTGGAAAGAGAGAGGCCGTATTTAGCAGTGACATTTGAAAAATTTTGTCTTTATTGTTGGTTCTTCAAATGAAGTGGTTACTCGCAATTGAGCTAGCTTTGGGAAACTAGGAAACAGTTAAGTCTAATTATTAACACCACTGAGAGCACATCTGTTCCCATTTGCCCAAGAAATGAATTGAGGTTAATGATTTGATATATAAGTATAACTAAAGTGCACATCATAAAGAACAAATAGGATGTGAAATCTATTGCTGTCCCTACCCCCCTGCCCCCCAAAAGCAATAAAAGCACATATTGATTTTAGAGGCTTCCTTCAGACTATTTGGAAATCTGTTTTTGTAGCTAGAAAACATGTGAAACAAGACTCAAATGTAAATGAAGAATGGAAAAGCATGTTTGGGTCACTGGAACCACCGAACATTCCACAGGCCCTACCTAAAGGGAGTGACCAGGAGGTGATTCAGACTGGGAAGCCTCCTCGTTCAGAGTCCTCTGCTGGCATTTGCGTCCCCTTGTCAACTTCTCCACAGGTATTGTTACCTGGGCAGTAGTCCTCCTTTTGCCTTTCATTCCCCTTCCACTGTTTTAGATGTTCAAAAGCTGTGTACTCTACTGGAAAAATCAATGTAGTGACTTTTCCTGTAGGAGGACATGTTTCTTTTGAAGACAGGTTTATCTTTAATTTTATAGCCAAGGGGAAGTCTAGTTATTGAACTCATCAAAAAATGATCTTGTTTTAGAGTACTCACCAGTAAAGTGATCTGCTGTTGTGGGTTGAAGACATCATTATGAACTGTGATTTTAATTAGTCTACAGTGAACCTATTAAATATCCTTTTATTCTTCTAATATGACATAGTTATATTTATAAAATAGCAAAAATACTTCTGAGAAGATAAGTCCCAAGTTTGCTATGTGTAAGAGATGGTATGATTTTGATATATTTGAAATAAATTTGCAATTTAAGGTAACTCTTCCATAGCCAGTCATATTTTAAGTAAAAACTATTAATTGAACCAACTCACAAGATTGTTTCTTCTTTTCACTTAATGAGAATTTTTCTTTAATGCTATTGTTTCCCTGATAATTTCTTTTTATAATGTAGATGTTTGGAATAATATTTGTGGTTAGACCTTGCATTTTAATTTAAGTTTTCATTGAAAACATATTTTATTTAGATATGTCATTTCATTTAACCTGTTTCCCATTTAGGAAAAAAAAGTAGCTCGCTGCCATGTTCATTTAATTTTATATAAACACAGTTTTCTTTATGAAAATAAAATATAAAAATTGTTCTTGGGGTTATTTCTAAACATAACTTGTCTCTAATCCTAATGTTATAGAAATGTGTACGATGATGATCAGTATTTAATATTATTTCATGTGATAAATTTCAAAGCACGGAACTTTGGGGGTGAGGTTAGGACTGTAATTTGCGAGTTATTTTGGGGTAAATACTTCTGCCACAAGTGCCACGGGTGAGTATTCTTGGGGTAAATGGGAAAGGGTTAAACATGGGATTTTATTTAAAATTTTGTTTAAAAAGTTGTAATAGTGAGTAAAGAGAATATAGGTACATTTTTATCATCAAATATACTTTGCTTATGACATATAATAATTGCCTATAATTCTATATGTTTTGCAGGTTCCAGAAGTGACAAATGTCCAAAGTAGAAAACCAGCAATACAGGTTTTAAGTAGTACAATTTTACCATCCACCTACCAGATTCGGATCACAACGTGTAAAACTGAACTACAGCAACTCATACAACAAAAGCGGGAGCAGTGTAATGCTGAGAGGGTAGCAAAGCAGATGATGGAAAATGCTGAATGGGAGAGTAAACCACCACCACCTGGTAAAAGCGCCATTGGAGGGAGGTGTATATTCCACCCTAGGTGCCTAAGCCTAGAATCTAATGCAGGGAACTGATATTAATTACCAAGAAAAGGATGGAAGAACAAACTATCACTTTGGAAGCCTAGAAGAAGAAGCAATAAGTGAGAAATCTTAAGTTGTTATTTATGGAGTTTGGATCTTAGCTCTGGAGGCAACTTGCAGTGTCTTGTTTAAACCACTTACTAAATTTAGCCTGTCTGTGGTCTATATTCTTTTTTCACTGAATGTCAGGCCTTTTGGAGTAAACTACAACTTTTAATTTCAAAAGTGTTTAACATCTATGAACTTATTTTAATAAGTAAAATTTGGAAGACAATGGATAGTTTTCAAAGAAAACAAAATCACCTAAACCCCATCATACAACAGTTATTGACATTAAGATTTTGGGGAAATACTTCTATATTCTGAGATTTAAAGGAAATGAAGAGATACTTCAGATCACAATGCTTCAGCTATGTTAACAGACTTGCCCAGTTTAATGTGGTGGAGCTAGTCTTTGATAGATTTTCAGATTTTGAAAAAACATTTTAAATGAGTTTCTATATATAGATTTTAATAACAAAAATTTAACTTGAAAACCCTGAGAAATTCATAGTGTGTTTATGTGTAGAGATTTTAAAAATTGTATGAATTCTCGTGGGTATCTAGTGGGAACTCAGGGACAATGCTGATAGAAGTCAGTGATTGAAAGATTTAGAGAATATTCTTAAGTGGCAAGAGGCATCTCTAGTCACATAAATTTTCTTATCAAAATAAATATTCTGGAACATTTATGTTGTTTCTGTAATATAGTGTAGTGTTATTTACCAGCCCTGCTTTAAAAACAACAAAAAAATGGACCATAAACTGTTTTACTAGAGAATTGGTCTTTATAAGTAACATTTTATACTTAAGTGGGGCTATACATTTTATTCAATAATCATAGAAAAGGTGACACATTTTGTGTTTCAAGAAATATGCAAAGACTGTTGGACTGTTAATTTTTTCTTTCCATACTTGAGTGGTTGTGTGAAATTGATTTTCTCTAGAGGGAAATGTTCAACCTAACCTGGTAGATTATCTAGACTTCATAGAAAAGTGTTTTTGATCACTTTCAGATCTAGCATATCCTTCTTAAAAATCACATCCAGCTGTTCTCACACATGTGGGCAAGAGATCCAAAGGGAAATGTATTTTTTGCCTCAGAGTAAGCCAGGTTTGGCCATTGGTATTGGTTTCATTTTTCTTTCTTGGTAAAAAGTAATAATTTCATCTTAAAATGACATAGTTATATATAGGCACAGTGCTAACTCCTAATATAGTATGATTTTCAGCGTAGCTTTCAGTTTTATTTTAAAATTATTAAATATGATTAACTGTTACACTTAATATGGAATATTCATTAAATATTAAAGACGGTTATATACAAGGACATGCTAGATATTGTGATTGACTCAGAGTGGATAAGACATGGTTTCTGGCCTCAGGGAATTTGTAATTTATTAGAGAAAATTAAACATACACAAAAAATATATAACAGAAGTGTATAGATGTCATAAAGAAAGTATTAGAAAATCCATGGCATGCTGAGATTATCATTCATAATAATACTATGCATATTAACTAACATGTTAATACTATGGAGTAAATGATTGCAGTTAGAGAGAAAATAAACATTGACTATATACCTAGGATAATGTCAGCCTATTTATACATCTCATTTATCCATATAGTGACCTTTTGGGTTAAGTAGTATTTCCCTTATTTTACCTTTGAGGAAATTGAAGCTCAAAAATTACCCTGACATCACACATTTATGGTATGGTAAATTTGGGTCTTTTGAGGCTGCTTTTCTAGCATCTGATTTCTCTTATACAGGTTAGTCATTACCTCTTGCTACTGAGCAAGTAAGTAGTCATGGTTTTTCTGTGTAGCAAGTGACTATTACGCCTTTTCAGACACTAGAGAAGGACTCCAGATGCAATCTCTTTGAGGCTATTTAAGCAACACTTAATTGCTATCTTGGATGTTTTAATAGATAATAGTATCTACTGTCATGGTACAGTAGACCACTTCGGATTGGCTAGCTCACTTTTGTTTAGGTCTTATGCTTGTTCTCATGCTGGTTGTTGCTTATTATAGTTGGGCTGTGAAGGAAAGATTGTATTTGTAAAGTATAGATTAAGATACACACCTTTGCTTTTTCTCAGGGTGGCGTCCTAAAGGGCTACTAGTTGCACATCTTCATGAACACAAATCTGCTGTGAATCGAATTAGAGTTTCTGATGAACACTCACTTTTTGCAACATGTTCAAATGATGGTACAGTGAAAATCTGGAACAGTCAAAAAATGGAGGGGAAGACCACTACTACCAGGTAAAATATGCTTAGGAGGGTCCATTCATTCAGTCAACAAATATTTATTGAGTGCTTACACTGTGGTCAGTGCTTTCTTAGGTATGAGGGATACAACAGTGATAAAGGGATAAAAATACCTTTCTGTGGAGCTTTCTTTCTCGTCTAGGTGACAGGCAATAACTAGTATAAATATGTAAAACAGTGTATTAGATGGTAAAATATGATATGGGGAAAAATATAGTAGAAAGAGTGAATGCAGTAGGGGTTCAGTAGAGTAGAATTTTAAGTAAATTGGCCAGAGAATACCTCACAGAGAAAATGTCATGTGAGGAAAGACCTGAAAAAGGTGAGTGAAAGAATCATGTGGATATCTTCACATTCTAGGCAGAGGAAACAGGGATTTCAAAGTCCCTGGGATAGAAAGACATTTGGCATGTTTGAGGAACCGCAGAAAGGTCCGTGTGTCAAGCAGTGTGCAAGAGGCAGGGGTCAGAGGAGCCAGAGTTTGGGTCGTATAGGCTGTTGTAAAGAACTTTGACTTTCACTCTGAGATGAGGAGCCTTCAGAGGGTTCTGAGCAGAAGAGAGACATGATCCAAATTAGAGTTCCATAATTACTCTGGCTTTTGTGTTGAGAATAGACTGAAAAGGGTCAGGGCAAAAGCAGTTAGGAGGCCATTACAGTAATTCAAGCAAGAGGTGGAGGTAATGGGAAATGATCAGATTTTGGATATGCTTTGATGGTATAGTCAGCAAGCTTTGCTGACTGGGTGAGATGGAGCATGAGCAAGGGAAAGTCAAAAAATGATGGAATGGCTAGCTATGTAAGGAAAACACATACTACCATTGCCTCACTTATGATCAAAATGGAGATAATTGATGACTTGAAATCTCGAAGACTTTAAATATGCATGATGCAATTTTGATAAGTGTGATTATAAGGAGTATTTAGATTTGTACGATATACCATTCCATTAATTCTGCCATACTCATATTTGTTCTGTGCCTAGTTTGGTCTGGGTCTGAAAAGAAAGTTACTAAAAATCATAATTGAATCATGTCCGTGAAATGAAGAAGGGGGGAGTCTGGTGCTTTTCTTGTTAGTAGTTCATTGACCATAGTTTACCACAAAATCATCAAACAAGAAAATAACTGTGATAACTGAAATGATTCAAAAAAGTTTACTCCTTTCCAACCTGATACAATTTTGTGCTGTTTATTTTTTTAAAGAGCTCCATATTTTTATGTCATGCTTAATTATTGTTTTCATGGTCATTCTCTTTTGGCATTGCATTGGTCAGAACATACATCAGAAACTGCTAAATGAATCCTGGCTCCATGTAGCAATTTTTTGTCAACGTTATACAATGAAATTTTTAAACCTACAAGAAAAGTTGAAAGAGTGAACATCCATGTGCTTACCACACAGATTCTATAATTTATAATTTTACTGCATTTGCTATGTCATATAATTATTCATCCTATCAATTCATCTTTTTATAATACAGTTTAAAGTAAGTTGTAGATATAAGTCTACTTCCTCTAAAAACTGCAATGTGTAGATCATCAGCTGGAGCTCTCTATAGCTTTTTCTTTTATTTTTGGCATGAAATTCATATGTTAAGAAGTACACAGATCTTAAGTGAACCAATCCATGAATTTTAACAAATAGATACACCTGTGCAACTTAAACTGCTGTAAAGATACAGAACATAACCATCATTCCAGAATGCCCCCCTCATGTTCTTCCACATAAAATTCCTGCCTTCTCTCTGCTTACTACCACTCTTTTGATTTTTTCCCACTGTTATTAGCATTTTCTTAAGTATTTCAAACATCTCTTCTGATAACTACTTTCTAAACGGTTTTTTGGTATTATTATCACTTGCATTCATTGTTCCTAATAACGGAGGACTTGGAATCATCTGGTAGCTTTGCAAAACCTTACTTGTTAATTCCCAAATAATTGTTATCACAGAGCCATGCCTTCTGTGTTCCAGTGGTATACAGTGGTATACCAAATGTCACATTTCAGACGGTGGGATCCCAGAAGATGTGTCAATTTTGCTTACTGTTTAGTCTTTGGGAAATTTGTATGATAATTAGGAGAGGAGATTATCCTGGATGTTCGCTGCTCCTTTGCTTTGCTATAACACCTCTTGTTGTTGAGTGCAATAGGCTTTGGCTTGTAGGTGCTTCTTTCCAGGACCAGGGTGGGGACAAGGGGAAGGGAAGAGAATGTGTTACTCTCATTACATGCTTTCATGAACTGATGGGAGAGGAGGCCATTGTTATTGCCAGAACCAGTGGGGGACAGCTGGTGGCTGGGATAGAGCAGTAAAACTTACGTGTTTTCTTTGGAACTGCTACTAGTACATTCTGACCTCTTAAGGCTTTTCCCCTATGTATTATGTTGGCTGACCAACTACCAGTTCCCAGTCCTAACTTTCTGATTGAATTGTGATTGGTGATTTAAGCCACTGGGATCTTGACTCTGCCATTTTCTTCTTTCTTATTTGAGTTGATCTTTTCATTTGTCCCTTGAAGACTAGTTCTTCAAAAATTCTGGTCTTTTGTATTGTGTGTTTTTTTTTAATTTATAAAACCTTTCCATAGATTTTTTTTTTTTCAACTTAGAAAGGTCTAGTGGCCTAAATTATATTTTCCATATATGCTTCTTAGGCTAACCTATTTTTTGATTCATTTAGCCTCTCAGTTTTAGGGGAGATTGGTGCTTTTGGTACTTTTTGAATTTGATGGCAAAACATTTAAATGAAATTTTGTCCCAGCGAAGAACTAAAACAATTGAGATATATGCAAGAAAATTACCAGTGTTAGGGTTACATATTACAGAGTCACTGGTAGTGTTGAAAGCTGGAGTTTTTGAGTGGTATGGCTACTCTGTAGAAAAGGGAGTATAAAAGGTTATAAAGACTTAAGAAGTCCTGAGACCCAAATATTAGAAAATTGAATTTTGGGGACAGGAAGAGAGAGTTCAGAAAAAGATATAGAAGAAACCACTTAAGTTATATTAGACTGCAACAGAAGAGACAGTTTTAAGAAAAGGGCTTATAGGCAGCTCTCAAATGCAATAAAGCCAAGTAATATGAAACCCTAGCAAGGCCATTGGACATTTTCATATAGTGCCTTTGGTGGAATGTAGTTGATACGTCACATCCATCATCCCTAAAGGTCTTTTTTTTTTTTTTTTTTGACAGTATATATCATAAACCTTTATGATGTCTGTAACCTAAGGAAATAACTTGGAATAATCTCAGAGATTTAGTTTTAAGGCTGTACAGGTTGCTTTTCTTTATGATAGTAGAAAGTCAGCCAAACTAAAGGTTTAGCAATAGGAGTGAAATAGGATAAATACGTGATGGTGCAAGTATAAAGCTGATGTCTTAGAAATAAAATTTTTGAGAAGAAACATTGATATATTGTATGAAAAAGTAGGTTTAAGAAGAGCATGTAAGGTTTCCATTTTTGGAATGACAAAATAAGGACTTCCAAAAATCTTTCACAAAAACAGTCAGTATACACTGGGAAAAACTTTCAAAATCAACTTTTTCCAAACTCTGGAAATTAACTAGTCCTACATCAATTTGCAGAGTGTTACTCAAGAAAAACAGCTGACTCTCAAAACAGAGAGCCATGTGATCCCCTAATTTCATCTTCCTGACCAAACTCTGCAGTAGCTTTTGAACACTAATAGTTATGAAAACCAGCTTAATAGCTACTCAAGGGGTAATAATCCCCAAAGTCCCAGCTCCAGAGAATTGTCACTATTTGACCTTTCTGCCAGCTTGCTAAAAATTTTAGCTTAGTTCTCAGGGTCTATCCTTAGTTGATCTGGCCCGTACCTTGTTCTTTGAGAACAACTTTATCCACAGGACATTTGTTGACATTATCAGTGCTGTTTGTTTTACATTGCACTTCCTGAGGTGACATTACCAGTTGTAGCAAATAAAAGGCGGACAATAAATTTAAAAGGAAGAACTAAAGAATGAGATGTCCATAGGGCTTTTGAAAAGTTTAGATGTATTCATGGGTGTCTGTAAGGCCACATGTAGGGTTGTGCACATGCCAAAGAAAGAACTAAGAAGATGCTGAGGTCTCACCTCTAGCTTATCTTGAGACTCTGCAAGCAAGCTGTGGAAGATGAAGAGCTGTAAACTGCTTTGTTGAAGGTGTGCCATAACACACAGAGCCTCAACAAAGGTTAGAATACACAGTTTAGGGGAAGCGCGAATAGCTCAGCGGGTTAAGTGCTTGCTTTGCAGCCCCGGAGCCTGAGGATCAAATCCTGGTCCCGGCCCATGTAGACCTATATGCTGAGCTGGGCTGTGCCCCCAGTTCAGTTCTTGCCAGGGCCTATGCAGGAGGCTCCTGGCCCAGGTCCTGCCCTGCGCAGCTCCGTGCCCACCTGTGAAGTGAAACTACATGGAAAACTAATGCTGCCAACTACGGAAACTGCTCTGGGCCCTCCCCCTTCTCTCTCTCTGTCAAAAAAAAAACCAATTAAAATAAATCTTTAAAAAAATACACAGTTTAAGGCATGTAAGGAAATGTCTGTCCAGTCATTAGCTGACCACTAAGCTAACTGAACGAAGACTTCAGAGGCTACACATGAGAAAGACTTTATAGACTTAGTACAGGAAAGTCACTACACAAGCAAACAGCAATAGCATTAGAATTTCACTCCCAAAATGATACATATTAACTAGAATGCCTAGTTTTGAACAAAAAACTTACCATTAAGGCAAATGGTATCACCTATACACAGGAAAGAAAGTAGTCAGTAGAAACTGTACCTCAGTAATCTCAGATGTTGGATTTACTAAAGACTAAATTAGCTATTATAGTATGTTCAAAGAATTAAAAGGAAAGTTTGAGAAAAATGTCTCACCAAATAGTATCAATAAGGAGACAGAAATGATAAATAGAAATTCTGGAGTTGAAAAACACAATAATTGAAATGAGAAAATCACTTGAGAGGCTCCACAGCAGATTTCAACTGGCAAGAAAAAACAGGGACTTGAGTATAGATCATTATCCTGTTAGTGATACAAAAATGAAAAAATAATAAAGAATAATGAACAAGAGTCTCAGTTCTGTGGAATACCATTTAATGGACCAACATACACATAGTAGGAATCCCAGAAGGCAAAGAGAGAGAAAAGGGAGCAGAAAGAATATTTGAAGAAATAATGGCTCAAAACTCCCCATATTTGACATAAAATGTTGATCTGCACATCTATGAACTTCAGTGAATTCCAAGTAGGATAAAAGAGTCAAAGAGCCATACCAGACACATGGTGAGCAAACCACTGAAAGACAAAGAATGTTGAAAGTAATGAGAGAAGGTGACTCATTATGTACAAGGGATTAATAGCTGACCTTTCATCAGAAATGATGGAGATTGGAAGTAAGTGGGATTACATATTCAAAATGTTGGGGAAAAAAAGACTGTCAACCGATAATTCTATGTCCAACAAAATTGTCCTTAAAAACCGAAGGAGAAATGAAGACTTTCCAGGATTAATAAGAATGAGGAATTTATTGCTAGCAGATTTTCCCTAAAAGAAATACGCGGAAAAGCCGGGATGGCTCAGTGGGTTAAGCGCTCACTTTGCAGCCCCGGGGACTGAGGATCGAATCCCAGCCCCGGCCCGTGTGGACCCATATGCTGAACTGGGGAGTGCCCCCAGTTCAGTTCTCACCGGAGCAGGACCCTGGCTCAGTTCCTGCCCTGTGCAGCCCCGCCCACCTGTGGAATGAAACTATGTGGAAAAACCAATGATGTGCAACTATGGAGACTGTTCTGGGCTCTCCCCCTTCTCTCTGTCTCTGTCTCTCTATCTCTCTCTCTCTCTGCCAAAAACAATAAAAATAAATTAAAAAAAGAAATACTAAAAGAAGTCTTTCGTACTGAATGAAAAGGGCATGAGACAGTAACTTGAATCCACATAAAGAAATACAGAGCACTGGTGAAGGTGTATATAACAGACAATACAAATTATTTTTGTTTGTAACTTTTTACCTGCTGTCTGATTTAAAAGATGACCTATAAAGAAAAATTATAAAACTATGTTGAAAGGTTTATAATATATAAGTATATAATTTATATGCTAATGAGAGTACAGAACAGGGAACATATTGGAGCATAGTTTTTGTGTATCAATAAAATTAAGTTTGTATTTAATCTAATGATTTTAGATGGTTTTTAAATATAGTTTTATTTATTTTTGACAGAGAGAGAGAGAGAGACATAGAGACATAGAGAGATACAGAGAGAGAACTGAACTGGGGGAGCTCCCAGTTCAGCATATGGTTCCGCACGGGCCGTGGCCGGGATTCGATCCCCGATCCCCGATCCCCGGCGCTGCAAAGTGAGTGCTTAACCCACTGAGCCATCCCGACTTCCCCGATTTTAGATGTTAATTGTATTTCCACGGGCAACCACTAAAAAAAAAACACCTTAAAAACATTTAGTAAAACTGTAAAACATATTGTAAAGTAAACAATCAGGGAATTAAAATGCTATACTAGAAAATACCTTATTAACACAAAAGAAGACAGTAATGGAGGAATAGAACAACAACAAAACCCATGTAAAACAGAGAAAACAAATAGTGAAATGTCAAACATAAATTCTACCTTATTAGTAATGATATTAAATGTAAACAAAAAGCAGAATTGGCAGAAAAGATGAAAAATTTGATGTGACTGCTCTCTACAAGAGATACAATTTAGATTCAAAGATAAATAGGTTGAAAGTAAAAGGACTGAAAGGGTATGCCATCCAAACAGTACCTAAGGAGAGCTGGAGTTGCTATACTAATATCAGACAAAATAAACTTTAACCCCTTGACATACAGAGACCTCTCGGATATTTCATGTGTTTCTTAAGCCACTGTCAACATTGACATCTTTGACTCCCACAGATTTAATTTTCTTTGAGTGCAGTTATAATGCAAATATTATCAAGAAGTAATTATCTGTATTCAGTGTTAAAATGTGAACTGCAGAAATAATCCCTTTAAGATGTCTGTTGAATTTGTACAAAAGTGACACTGAAACCCAAATGAGGTATTTGAGTGAAACCACCTCATACCCACTAGAATGACTATAGTCAAAAAAACAAGTTACAAATGTTGGAGAGGATGTGGAGAAACTGGAACGTTCATATATTGCTTGTGGAAATGTAAAATGATGTAGCAACTTAGGAAAATAGTTTGGCAGTTTCTAAAAATGCTAAACATAGAGTTACCTTATGACCCTGCAATTTCATTTGTAGATATAAACCCCGGACAGTTGAAAACATGTTCACACAAAAATCTATACACTAATGTTTATAGCAGCATTATTGATAATAGCCAAAAAGTGGAAACCATTATGTCTTAGCAGCTGTTGACTGGATAAACCAAAGGTGGTGTATCCACACAATGGAATATTATTTAGTCATAAAAAGGTATGAAATACTGAAATATGCTACAACAGATAAACCTTGAAAACATTATGTTCGGTAAAAGAAGCCTGATCCACAGACCAGTTAGCATGTTGTATAATTTCATTTATATGAAATGTCCAGAATAAGCAAATCAATGGAAACAGAACATAGATTAACAGTTGCTAGGAGCTGGGAAGAGGGAGCATTAACTGTTAATGGGTACAGGGTTTCTTTTTGGGGTGATGAAAATGTTCTGGAATTAGATAATGGGGATGGTTGCAAGACTTAGTGACTATACTATCAATCTCTCTAAAAGAGAATTTTATGGTATGTGAATTATATCTCAGTATTGAGAAAGAGAGCAAGAGCAAGCAAGCGTGAGAGGCTGAGCATGCTTTACTGGTAATTCCCATCTCTTCCATTACTTTATCCTTGGCTCTCTTTACTTATCTACCATACTGGCTAGGCCCCTGTAGGCACAGCTTTGAGACATATATCCACACAAAAACTTACAGATGTTTATAGTAATATTATTCATGATAGCTAAACAGTGGAAACAACACAAATGTTCATCATCTGATGAATGGACAGGCAAAAGTGGTTTATCCACACAATTAAGTAATAGTTGGCCATAACAAGGAATGGATGAACTTGGAATGAACCTTGAAAACATAATGCTTTAAGTGACAGAAATACAGAAGGCCACATAATGTATGACTGCATTTATATGAAATATCTTGAATAGGCAAATTTGTAGAAAAGTTAAGTCGGGGGAGAGAAAAGGGGAACTGAATGCTAATGGGTGTAAGGTGACTTTCTTTTGGGGTTTCTTAGGAATAATGAAGATGTTCTGGAATTAGATACAATGATCTACGCAGAATTCTGTAAATATAGTAAAAATTACTGAATTGTACACTTTATGGTATGTGAATTACATCGCAACAAAGCTTTTAAAAAGAAAAAGTGAACTAGAGAGACAGGATTACTAAAAAATATAAAATGACTCCACATTTATTTAAAAAGCAAATATGAATATACTATTACATGCATTGAACACCCTTTAGAAGAATATATAACAAAATGTTAATAGTGTTTTTTCTCTCTGTGGTAGATTTATACGTGTTTTTACTTTTCTGTATTTTTGTATTTTAATAATTTTTATACTTAGAAGGGTGAGTATGTAAGCTGTGTGGAGGGTAATGAAGGAGGAATTGGTAATAGTGGGAGGCACCCTGTGTAGAGCAGATACTCAAGAACTTTGGCAGTGAATATAAGGAAGGAGGACAGGCAGCTTGTGAGAGTGATGTCAGCATATGTGTGGGAGAGACTGAATATTACAATAATATTTTGCATTTATGAATGTTTTATTGTTTATTTGAGCTTCACTGTGACTTAGATAATTGGGCAGTCCTTATTTTGTAGATGAGTAAACTGAGACACAAAGTAGGTTAAGTGGCTTGACCAAGATCATATAGGTAGTCAATAGTGGAACTCAGCTACGTGATTCCATGCCAGGTTTTCCTGCTGTGCCAGCCTGCGTCATAGGGATTATAGAAGAACTGAAGTGGGGAAGAGTAGCTGTTAAGTTATTGCAAGAGTGGAAGAAGAACTGTATCTGAGCCACAAGTATGGGAATTCCCGTTGGAAAGGAGGATGGACAGTCTTTGTGTGATATGGCAGAAGTTTGTGAAGATGGCCATTTGAAAATATCAGAAGGAAAGACAATTTTGAATCAGTGCCTTTGAGGGGGATATTTGTTTTTATGATGAGATCAAGGAGATGAAATGGATCTCAAGGTAGTGATTTTTTGTTAATAGTCATGGGGATATTTATTTAATATTAGCAATACTAATGCTCTTGTGGCCGTTCTGAAATGCAATCTTCTTTTTCTTTTGTGCAGATCTATTCTTACATATAGCCGAATTGGAGGTCGGGTCAAGACTCTCACATTCTGCCAGGGTTCTCACTACTTGGCCATAGCATCTGATAATGGTGCTGTTCAACTTCTTGGAATCGAGGCTTCTAAGCTGCCCAAGTCTCCTAAAATTCATCCTCTACAAAACAGGTACCTATCTTTTGTGTTTTTAAAACAGCATTTAGTGCACCAGGTTAACTTACGCTTCTTTTCCCAATGTAGTTGGATCAACTGAGGACCTATAATGTATTGCAGTTCTTTTTTTAAGCACATGAAATAAAGCAGTGTTTCCAACTCCAATCTATCACTTACAATTAGTTTTAGAAAACTATGTCTGCATGTTTTATTTTCTGCCAGTTTGTCAAAAGATCAGAAGGGCAATTTTGAATTTGGGGCTCATCCCAGTCTGGAATGTGTCGGAATAATCTGATTATCAGTTACAGTATATCTCTTGTCTCAGCTACTAAAAGCAGAACTCTGGCTGGCTGACTTTGAGAATATGAGTGTCCATTAAAAAAACCTCAAATATCGTCAGCATTTTGTCACTTGGCATTAAATCCACTGAAATTGATGGGAACTTGGAATGTAGCTTTTAGTCACATGTGCTTATCATTTTAAAGCAAAAAACTGGCTGGTTTTATTTAAGAATTTTCTTCACTACAAATTGTGGTTGCTTATAGATTAAACACGTGCAAGGTAAAATATTTAAAGATAAAGCAGAACAGTTTTTTAATAACTGACCAGTATGTGCTACACACTGAGAATTCGACAGATGAATAAGATATGTTATGCTCTCTAGAAAACTACAGTCTAGTGGGAGAATACACCAGTGAACAGATGATTTCAACGCAGTTGAGAATGTGCCATATTGCAGGGATAGGGGGAGCCATCTTGCAGGGCATAGGGAAGAAGGCCTGGGGGAGGTGAGGCAACATGTAAGTTAGCAGCCAAAGTAGGGCAGTCAGGTAGGGCATGGCAGGCAGAGGTGATGGACCCCACTGGAAGAAAACAGAATGAGCGGGTACTCATTATTAGTTAAGTAGATTGTAAGTCATGGTCATTGGGTAGCTAAGGTAGAAAAGGATGTGTGTTGGGTCACCTAGGATTTTATTATTTGTATTGTTTTATCATTTATTGTTTTGTTTAATTGCCTTTGCAATTAAAAATATAGCTAACATACAATATTATATTAGTTTCAGGGGTAATCATAAGTATTCAACATTTATCTACCTAAAGAAGCGATCACCATGATACGTCCAGCAACTATCTGACATCATACCACACTGTCACAGTGTTATTGACTATATGCTCAATGCTATATATTATATCCCTATGACTTATTTGCTTTATACCTGGAAACTAGTACCTCTTATTTTCCTTTATCCCCTTTTATAATTTTTAATTACAATTGACATTGAGTATTTTATATTCAGGTGTATAGCATAGTGGTTAGACATTTATATAATTTATGAAATGATCCCCCTGACTACTCTAGTACCCACCTGACACATATGTAGTTATTAACTATATCATTGACTATATTTTCTGTTTTGCTTTACTAAAATCCCATGACTATTTAGTAATTACCAATTTGTACTTCTTAATCCCATCACATTTTTTACTCTGCCCCCTAACACCCATCTATCATCCCAACAAATCTAGTACTTTTTTTTGTTTCAATTTTTATGAAATATCTATTTTTCTATCCCTTTATTTTTAGTCTGTGTGTGTCTTTCAATCTGAAGTGAGTTTCTTATAAGGCAGGATATGTTAGGGTCTTGTTTTTGTTTTTTTTAAGATTTTATTTGAGAGAAACGGGGAGGACCCAGAGCAGTCTCCACAGTTGTACATCATTACTTGGACACAGTTTCATTCCACACAAGTGGATGTGGGGCCATGCAAGGCAGGAACTAAATTGGGAGCCTCCCACATGGGAGGTGAGAACCTTCACCACTGTCTCTGGTTACCAGTTGTAGCATAGTTCAGCATATATGTTTGCACAGGCTGAGGCCAGGATTCAATCCCTGGACCTCGAGGTTACAAGGCAAGCGCTCAACCTATTGCTATCCCTACATCCCCAGGGTCTTGTTTTCTTATCCATTCAGCCACCCTATCTTTTGATTGTAGCATTTAATCTATTTACATTGGAGTAATTGTTGATAATCATTAATAGCTGTTAACATTTTATTCATAATTTTGGTCTTATTTTCCTCTTAAAGAAGTCTCTAACACTCTTTATAATACTGGTTTGGTGGTGATGAACTCCTTTAACTTGTTTGGGAAGTTCTCTATCCTTCGGTTTTAAATGATTGAGATGGACTAGAAGTGGTGACACCCCCATAGCAATTAGCACTTGGTGCACAGACCTTGGTTTTTAAAAGCTTTGTAATGAAAGGACTCTAAGCTCTTTGGAGAACTGGTTGATTAGGGCCAGGGCAGGGAAAACATAAGGTGAGTCTGGCACATCTTGTGATGCCAGAAAATTAGAAAGTGCTCAAAAAAAGCACATTGAAAGGGCATCGGGGCCAACCTGAGGGAACTTCCCCACAGCCAAAGTTGGAACAACTGGAGCAACAATACATTGTGATAGTTTTGGGTTATAACTCAAAGAATAAAATTGATATCCAAGAGTTCATACTGATAGAAGTAAATGAATGAATAAAGGGAGAACTGACAACTCTTCCTTATAGAATAATTCTAGGGAAAGCCGGGACGGCTCAGCGGGTTGAGCGCTCGCTTTGAGGCCCCGAGGACCGAGGATCGAATCCCGGCTCCGGCCCAGGCGGACCCACATGCTGAACTGGGGAGTTCCCACAGTTCGGTTCTCTAGCTGTCTCTGTCTCTGTCTCTCTATCTGTCAAAAGTAAAATAAAAATAAATATGCACTGAAGATAAAA
>PVKE010024075.1:0-24084 GCA_004027555.1 Craseonycteris thonglongyai | reverse complement strand
TTCTCACCGGGGTGAGACCCCGGCCCAGCTCCTGCCCTGTGCAGCCCCACACCCACCTGTGGAATGAAACTATGTGGAAAACCAATGATGTGCAACTATGGAGACTGTTCAGGGCCCTCCCCCTTCTCTCAGTCTCTGAATCTCTCTCTCTCTCTCTCTCTCTCTCTCTCTCTCTCTCTCTCTCTCTCTCTCTCTCTCTGTCAAAAACAAAAAATAAATCTTTAAAAAAAAAAGATGTGGCCTGAGCTGAGGTGGGGTGGGGGTGGGGGGATGTTGGCAGCATCTTCAAACTGCATGAAGGGAACTCTGGGGTTCACCAGAGCACTCTGCCCACCTCCAGTCCTGCTCCCCGCATGCAGTGCCCTCCTGGCTCTCTGACCCACCACACCATTACGTTTCATGTGTTCTTGTCACCCAGAGGGTTTCTCTTTTGGATCGGACTCTGGCTTTTAATTTTTAAGGCTAAAGAGATGCCAACACAATGTTCATGGTGTATCCACACCCTCATTAGCAAGCTGCTCTCAAAAGACATCTGTAAGTATGTTGCTTATTTCCTCCATGAGTGTCCACACTTCAGAGGCTGGAGGCTCCCCCAGGATAGGGGTAGTGGTTTCCCCTCTGGTCTAGAAGCTGACTGAGGATACATTTGGCATCTTCTCAGAGAACGCATGCAGCCCAGTGTGCCATATCTGAAGGGACCTCCGCTCAGTCCTTCCAGGGTTTCCTAAGACCCCACAAGCCCCATGCTCACTCCCATAAATCCATCCACAGCTTCCTTGGGCCCACTGAGACGATCTGAGCTATAAGCAACTGGGGACACTCTGCCCATTGGGCCCAGGCCAGAAACCAACCTCCGTAAAAGGCCAGTGAGAATCTGCCACTTCTGACAGGACTCTCTGTCCCTCTGTCATATCCCCAGTTCTCTGTGCCTCCTACTGAAATGCAGCCAGCTCCAGGTCCCAGGTGGGAAGCCCCAGCTCGGGGTCTTGGGACCTGCCTGCTGCTGCACTGTGACTTAGTACTATCACAGGGACTGAAAGATGGTCCTCGACCCTCTCCACAGGCCAGAGGCCCGGCTCTTCCAGGCTGTGCCCAGCTGGAGACTAAACCAAGTGTGGCTCAGCCAACTTCTCCCATCTGTCACCTCCTGGCTGTCAACCTCCTTCGTGGAGACATGGTTTGTGAAGGATTGGCAAGCTCTGCAGACAGCCAGGGTCCCAGTCCAGGAAAGAGAGGGCAGCAGGTGCCCAGCTGATGAGCAGAAGCACAGGCAGACCATGGGAACCAAGAGCAAAGGGAGGGGAGCTAAAGTCTCCAGGGGTTGTCACCAGCCTGGCTCAGCCCCACAGACGGGGATAGCATGTGGAGGTCTGTCTCGGGCTGGATGCATTCTGACCTTGGAGTGGAGCAAGTGCAGAGCTTGCAGGAGCCATCAGGGTTACAGCTGCACATAAGGCTCGATGGCTGAGCTCAGCCAGGAAGTGAAAAACCCTGTCTGGATAATGGAGGCCCACAGCACAGTAGAAGCCTCATCCCTGAGCTGCGACGGAGAAGCACCACCCAGATCCCCTGACTCAGATCTCTTCTCACCAGCTGCTCGATGCCTACAATTTCTCCGGGAGCGCCTGCACCTCTAGCATTAGCCACAGCCCTCTCCGGGGCCCCCTGAGTCCTGCAGTCCTTCTGAGCTCTAGGGATGTGATAGTCTGATTTATAAGAAACATATATATTTGGTCTTAGTCCTTTATCTGGCACAGAGCTCCTAAAATCCTTGGCATTCCCTACTGATAAAAAGCAGTAAAGATATTTTTCATTCGGTTCATGAATTACTTTTGGAGAGCGTATGAATGGGGGCTGGATGCCTGTGGGGCCAACCATGATTAGAGGGTTGGAACTTTCAGCTCCACCCTCAACCTACCCACTCCCCACCTCCAGGGAGGAGAGCGGGGCTGGAGATGGAGTTCAGTCACAGAGGACCAAGGACGTAAGCAACCATGCCTATGTAGTGAAGCCTCCATAAAAACCCAACATGGCAGGGTTTGGAGAGCTTCCAGGTTGGCGAACACATGGAGATCAGGGAGAACGGTGCACCTGGAGAGAACACGGACCCTCCACGCCCCTTCCCCCGTGACTTGCTCTATGCATCTCTTCCAACTGGCTGTTCCTGACTTATAGTCCTGTATAGTAAACTAATAATCCAGTAAACAAAATGCTCCTCTGGGTTCTGTGAGCCACTCTAGCCTGTTAATTGAACTCAAGGATGGGGTCATTAGACTCTCCAATCTATAGCCAGTCGGTCAGAAGCACAGGTGACAACCCGGACATACAATTGGCATTTGAAGGAGGACGCAGTCTTGTAGGTCTGAGTCCTTAACTTGTGGGATCGGATGCTGTCTCGAGGCAAATGGTGTCACAATTGAGTTGAGTTGTAGGACACGCAGCTGATGTCAGAGAATTGTTTAATGGTATAGGGGGGAAACCCACACACCGGCATTAGAAATTAGAGCTACAAACAATGAGGACCATTAGGAGAGTGGAGAGTTCAAAGGGAGGACACGAGAGGACTCAGGGGTAATGGAGACAAGCTCAGTGAATACTACACTGAACCGGAATGCTCTACCGGTGAGCACTGTCTGAGAAAGGAGTGGATTCTCCTGGGACATGGCAGCTCCCCATCAAGGAAGCATCCCAGCCTTCACTGGCCGAAGATGCCTCAGGAGAAAGTTCACAAGGCACAGGAGCCCCACTCTTTGAAAGAACTCAGCCTGGAATCGCCCATCCCAACCCCTCCTCCATCACTGGGAGGAAGTATTTCCACATCGCTAGTTCCCCAGTGCATCATGGGAGGCTGACCCAGAGGGAAGGTCAGGAATTCCACTGACCAGGAAGAAAGAACCCCGCGTGGAATATTTAGCTCAAGAAAAATAACGAGATGAGGGCTAGGAATTGTCTGGGAGACTGGGAGAGCACTGGAAAGGCTGGGGGAGGGGCTGAAAGGACAATGGAGGAAAGGAAGGGGGTCTGACAGGTCCTGGTGGCGGTGGAGAGGGAGGGATGTCTGTCTCCCTTCCCTTGTGATCTGTGACCCAGATGACTCAGAGATTCTGGATTGGAGAAGGGGGTTGGGTGGTAAGGGAGGGCTGCCGGGGAGGTTGGAAAAGCCAGAGCCAAGGCTGCAGGAAGATTGGGAAGACATCGGCTTCTACTCTGGGGCTCTAAGCAACCCCCGGAAGGGACCCAAGTGCAAGACAAGCTGCTGTGAGGCAAGGTTGACTTGAGCCCTGCAGGTGGGGCCTGGCTCCCTCCTGTCCGGCTCCCATATCTCCCTGCCACCCCATCCCACTCCACCCCGAAGCCCCTCCTAGGCACCCTGAGCTCTGGCAAGGGTGGGCCAGGCCTGGTTGCTTGGAGCTGGAGTAGGAGACTGCTCAGGGATCCAAACGGACAGACCTTGGACCAGAAACTGGCCTGGTGCCGAGGCCCAATGAGCACTTACCCCCGTAGGCTGCTTCTTGGTGTCCAGCAGGGGGGCATTGAAGCTGGCAGACAGACTGGGGGTGGCAAGGACCTCCCGGAGTGGGACCTTGGCTTCCCCCAGGAACCTGAGAGGAAGAAAAAGTAGAATGTAGAAAACTAGCCTAATGTGCTGGCTCTTCTCCCGCCATACCCCTCACCACCCCCACCACTGCACAAATACCACACAGACCAGCTGATCTGCCTAGAGTCCCCTAGGGCCCCTCACACCCCACCCTGCAGCCCTGCTTCCAGTCACCCCAAGCACCATCCCTGGAGGCCCAGGCCCCTGTCCCTGCACAAGAGGGACAGGAGACACCTGCCTTTCCCCCAAGGTCAACTTTGACCCTTTTGTGCCCCTCCTCAGAGGCCCAGCCCACCACCCCAATCTGCCGGGTGCCCCACATAAGGCCCGTCTTGGCCATCAGGACTCGGCAGCCCACCACATGGGCATCTCCTGAAAGCAAGGACCCTTTCTCCACTGCCACGTTGGTGTCACTCCCACACCTCAGCACCTCATCTGACCCACGTCCATACAGGTTGTCAACACTGGTTTCCCAGGGCTCAGCCAGCAATGGTTATACATGAAAAAACAAACAGACCTTCCTATCTTCGGGGACAAGAAGAAAAGAAAATCGGGACAGGGTAGACATGCCCCACTGTCAAAAGAGGCCCGGGACTGTCACACCACACACACCTGAGGCCATATCTCTAAGGAAAGGGGGTCCCATAAATGGAGGGGCTCCTAGGCAACAGTAGGTCTCCATGTGGTGGTCAGTGACGAGACTCTTCAAAGAAGGCCAAGGAAAGTGGTGGCGTTCCCTCAGCTATGAACTGGGCGAACTGCATTCTGCAATGGCAGGACATCACGGGGCTGTTGCAATCGCAACTGTGGCCTGCCGTCCGCCTCAGACTTCTGCATGCTTCCTGCACGTTACTGTCAGAGCGCTAACAAGGAACAGGCGTCCTCTCATCATTTGTTTCCTAACGTATTTTTATTTTTCTTAAATTTGTTGGGGTGACAGTGGTTAGTAAAATTCTGTACGTTTCAAGTGTACAATTCTACAATACGCCATCTACGTGCTGTGTTGTGTGCTCACCACCCAGAGTCAGTTCTCCTTCCATCACCACATATTTGACCCCCTCCCCCCTTACCTACAGGTAACCACTAAAACTGCCTGTGTCCACGAGTTTCTGTTTCTTTGTCTGTCCTGTTCCTTTGTTGCTTCCAGTTTTCTATCCTACATATGAGTGAAGTCACTTCCTAATTTTTTAATCTCTAGTGCATAAACATCATACCTGTTATCTGAGAACTTCCTTCTGGTCTCTAGACCAAAAGATTTGAATATGGGTTTGCATGACCTCGTGAAATAATACTTCAAATTTGACTTAATGCACAAAAATGTGAATGCACTTAATACCACTGACCTGTAAACTTAAAATGGCATGGATGACAAAGGAGCTGTTACAAACCTGACAAGCTCAGGAAGCTACACAGGAGGCCCAACAAGCTCAGCGACCAAAAGTTACCACACAGGATGGTCTTATCATAAATTCCTAACTGGGAGGCTATAGCGCATAGTCACATCCCAGGCCTATAGCTTCTTCTGGCAAACACCAGTCTGGATCCTTAGTCAGCCTGTCCCTTGTTCTTGCTCCTCTAGGATAACATACCTTTGAAATGTCAGAGTAATTTTCATTTCTAGGCCCCTCAAAGACACACCCCCGGGCACCAGAGCAAGAGACCACAGAATTCCTCATTGTTCTCTTGTTCCCCGCATACCATCTCTATATGCTGTGTCATTAAGTACCCTGTTCCCACCCATGTACCCCACAATGCTGAAGATTTCCCCACTTTGCTTTCTCCCACCCCCACTTAATCTACCACCAATGGATTTCAAGTACCTTCCTTACTTTTTCCCTTTGATTCTAAATGCAGAAAAGGAAATGCAAAACTGCCATTGTCCAGAGCATTTTTTCAATCTGTGGAGATTTTGCTTCTGGCATGTCTTCAAAATATGGCTCAAATAGACTTTTATAAAACTTTTCTATACACGTGGATGTTCTTTTGTCGACAATGGTTAAAATAAGTTTTGTTGTGTCTGTTTTACCATGATAAACAAACAAACAAACAAACAAACTAGCTGCTAATGTAAGTTTCTGGACAACAAAATCCTTTGATGTTTATCCCTCTTGGAACCAGCAGACTCTTGCTCGTTCACCTTGCAGATTTCCTTGCTAGCAAGGCAATAGGCCTGACTGATGTTCAAGCCCAATTTTTGCAACACATCTGTAAAGAATGGGCTAAAAGGAGAGATGTCCACTAATACTCATTCCGGGTTCTAGGAGCGCTCACAGTGCTAAGAGTCAGAGTTTTTAGAATTTGGACTGGTTTGTGTGATATCCCTTCACAGCATGGAGCAAACTTGTACCCTAGCTTACTAAGCTGGGCTCCTGGAGTGTCTCCATCCTGGGATCAATGAGGGGAGGCTCCTGTCACCAGTGTGTCACCTGAAGTGTCCTCAGGACCCAGACATTATCAAAAAGACCAGACAGTGGGTGTAGAGGACCCATGTGTCCGTGTGACCTTGGGGATCAGAGCCGCCTGTCCTTCATGGGAAAACTGAGGCGGCAAAGTGGAGGGAGCTGCTGCAGCAAGAGGTGGAGCCTGCCCCACACTCAGGTCCCCAGCCCTGAGGTCAGCCTGGGGCAGTGGGAGGCAGGCCAGGCAGAGGGGAGGAGGCCAGTAGACCTGGCCATCCAGACCACTGTACACACTGCGGCCAGAAGGCGCCGAGCAAAGCCAGGCCTCCTAGGTCTCCCTTGCTGGCACCCAGCCCACCAGCCCTCCCTCCCCCAGGGGGATTCTCTACTGTGGGGCGGGGAACAATGGGAGGAAATGTAGAGGAAGCCCTGGCTCCACCCCCACCAGCCCAGGCACCTCCGCCAGCAAGGCCTGCTTGTTATTTCCGCCCTGAAACATCCTTCGGGGCCATGAAAGGCCACCCTTGCCACAGGCCCTGAGGCCAGTCCCTCAGAGGAGCCGAGCGGCTTTCCGAGTCCCAGTCACCAAGAAGGAAGGACGGCTGGAGGCAAGCTTCCTGTCCCTGCGGCTCAGGAGCAGGCAGCCCCTGCGTGTGCAGCTCGGAATTGCTCTGGGAGGACAGACTCCCTGGGAGATGGCAGGGGTCTGAGGCTTGATCACCCTGAGGGCCACTCTTCATCCATTTCACAGAGGATGGAGGCGCCGTGGCTTTACTGCGGGGGCCTCACTCCTGGGGAGACCCAGAGCCTTGAGGAGTCGCAGCCTATTCAGAGACACTAGAGCCCAGAGGCCTTCTGCATCCTGAGGCCACAGGCTCAGCAGGAACCAAGCAGCAGACAGGACTCAGAAGAGGTCAAAGGAGGCAGGGAGGAGCCTGGAGGTCCCACATGCTGCCCGGTAGCCAGCTCTGGGTTCCCGCGGAGCCTGCCGGGTTGCCACCTACTCAAAGAAAAATGCCGCTGCTCTCCCCGTCATCCCTCTCGGCTGTGCTGTGTTCTCGAGCCCATGGAATGTGGGGCGAGAGAAGCGTAGGGGCTGAGACAGCCGCTACCATCGTGAAGACAGAGAGAGAGGTCAGGAACTGCATGGGCGTGGGAGGGAGAGCTCAACGTGGTTTCCACGCTGACAGGGCACACATTTCTCCTCATGGAAAAAGGACTCATGGGGAGGCCGGGATAGCTCAGCCGTTGAGCGCTTGCCTTGCAACTGTAAGGTCTGAGGATCGAATCCCGGCCCCAGCCCGTGCAAACCCATATGCTGAACTGTGGTGCAACTTGTAACTGCCAGGATGGCGGCAAAGGTTCTCGGCTCCCATGCGGGAGGCCTCCAGTTCTGTTTCCACCCCACATGGCCCCACATCCACCTGTGTGGAATGAAACCATGTCACAGCTAATGATGTACAACTATGGGGACTGACCTGGGCCCTCCCCCTTCTCTCTGTCTCTGTCTCTCTGTCTCTTTCTCTCTGTCAAAAACAATAAAAAATAAATCTTTTTTAAAAAGTCATCAATTCATTTGACAAATACTATATCCAGTGAGCATCTACCATGGGTCAGGCACTGTTGTAGGTACTGGGGATACTAGCAGAACAAAATGGACAACACCCCTGCATTACTGGAGCTTTAAGGGAATAGTGCACACCTCAGAGGGTTCTCGTAAAATCGGAGCTGATACACCTAACACTCCGACGTGTGCCTGGAGCAGAGACGGGGCTCGATCAACATCACTTTCTTCCCCCCGATCCCACTCACCATCTTCCCACCCTGCTCTGCACATTCCTATTGCACCAAGCACTGTGGGGACCACATTCGTTTATGACTTGAAGCATCGTTGTATGGAAGAGGTTAGATTTATGTTTGGTCATGCTGATGATAGAATAGAAATGAGGCCCTCAGAATCTCAGGGAGAAAGACTCTGGCTCAATAGAAGGACAAAGTTTCTAACAGAAGAAGCCAGGCCCGGACTGGGGTTCTTCCTGACGCCAGCACTGTCCTTCAGGATGGAGATGGCCCAGAGCTCAATGACCCATAGGTTACCATCCTGCCAAGAGAACAAGCCCGGGTGACAGTGCCCGGTCCCTGCACGGGGTGGGATGACTGCGCCACACCATGGGGTCAGACAAGCATCACCACTAGGGCATCCCGCAAGAAAGGCGGACACAGCCCGGGCTGGGGAGTGTGAAGGGAGTGCTGGCGATGGAAGACTACAAGCAGCACAGTAAAGACGGGGCCAGGCAAGAATCAGCTGTAGATGCTCAACCCAGGCGCATATGCTGATGAGAAGCAGGATGTTTGCAGGGTCTCAAAGTGCCTGAGACTTCAAGGCGGGAAAAGCACAGGAAACACGCAGTGCAAGGATCAGGTAAAGCTCTAACAGGTAAGGAAACGGACATCGCCCGTGATGACATCATGTGCCTCCAGATCCTGACGTCACAACACATCTAAGGTGTATTCTGGCCAGGCATTAGTAATTAAATCTAATCATGACTCTTCATGAGGAAAACATTCACTAAACCCCAAATCAGGAACATTCGTTTTTTTTATTGAAGCATGGTATTATTGAAAAATGTAAATTGTCATACTAGACAAAGGCTCAGATTAAAGGAACATGCTGGCTAAATGTAATATGGAGCTCTAGATGGGATCCTGTATTGAGGGAAGGGGAAGGGGAAGGGGAAGGGGAAGGGGAAGGGGGAATTGCTATAAACACACTATGTAATCAATTGACACAAATAGTGAATTAGATAAAAGTACAGCAACCATGTTAAATTTACTCCAGTTGCTAACTATACTGTGATTATGTAAAAGAACATCCCTCTTCTTAGGAAATATGCACTGATGTTTTTGGAGATAAAGGGCCGTGATAAATATACTAGCTTACCTTCAAACGGGAGAGAGAGAGAAAAGGAAGCAGGAGGAAAGGAAGGAGAGGAAAGGAGAAAGAAAGAATATGATAAAGCAAATGGACAGAATGTCGATGATAAATATCATCAATTGATGATAAATGAAACAGTATATGGATGGTCTTTGTTCCATTTTTGCAACTTTTCTATAATTACAAATTTATTTCCCAAAAATGCTCCAGGAGGATTTCTATGTGTCCGTTGTTTATTCTTTATCTTTTAAACTAAGAAAAGGACATACCAACTAAAAATGCACAGACATATTCATCACTGACTCGGCTACATCCTCTTCTCATTAGATTCGAAGTGTCAGGGTTGACAGGAAAGTCAGAGAGCCTACGCTAGCTGGACACACACACACACATGCGCATGCATGCACACGCACATGCACACACACACGCTCAGGGGAGGTTTAAGGACCCGGGTGAGGAGACACCTGTCAGCCCCCCAAGCCCTCAGCCGTGCATGCCTGGCCAGGAGGGGCAGGAAATGAGGGGCAGCGGACATTCCCACCCTCTGAGCCGGCCCAGCCTCTGGCAGACTTCCTACCGCTATGATTCCCCCTGGGCTGCCCAAGGGTAACTTTAAATAGTTTTCCACTTCAATCCAGAGAAAGACAAAAGAAAAACTATTCTGAAACCCAGAGGTGTCCTGGATAAAATCCAGGACAAAATGTAGTTATAAAAATCCTTGAAAAATAAGGATATGGTCAGCGCTTCTGAGCACACTGAGAACAATGGGACGGTGCACTGTAAATATTCCTGCCCAAAACAACCTCTCAAGTTCCAGAAAGCAAGGTCTGCCAACCAGCGCACTGAGGCCCAGAGGCTGAACTTAAGCCTGCTTTCCCCAGCGTCTATCAACAGCAAACCTCCTCTAAGTGTCTGAGTGTACATGTACAACTCTGGGTGGAGAGACTGCTCCTGTCTGGGAATGACAATGTGACCAAGCAACCGACAGATGACTAGCAGGGAGAAAATACCTTCCAGATATAACAGACTGAGGGGCTAAATATACAAACTACTACCAATTACTAAGAAAAAGACATGCAACTCAACACATAAGTACAGGTAACTGCCAGAAAAAGAAAAACAAATGGGCAATAAGCACATGAAAAGATGCTCAACTTGATAAGCAGTCAAGGAAACACAGATTATAAGATACCATTCATTTTTCCCCATGCCACTAGCAAAAATAAAAAACTGACAGGCATTTTTTTTACGCTGTTGGTAGACATAAACCAGGACAACATTTTGAAAAGTAATCTGGTAGAATCTACGAAAATGTGATATGCTCCTACCCTTAGACCCAGTATCTCCACTTCTAAGAATCTATCCCAAAGAAAAAAATAGAATAAGGACATAGAAACATTTGGATAAAGATGTTCACCAGATAATTATTTGAATCAAGAAGTTGGAAAGCAACTAAATAGCAGTCGGTGAGGGATTCGTTATGGTACTCCCACATTGTGGAATACCAACACAACTGTTTGAATAAGGGGGGATCTGTCCGTACCCAGTGACCTGAGAAGGGTCCATGATAAAGCAACAAAAAGTGAGGTGCAGACCAATACGTAGAATATGGTTTCATGTTTGTGCAAGTTTACACATATGTAAGCATTTGCTGGTGTCTGCTCAGGAGGAGTTGAGGAGAATGTGTACCTGTCAACAATGGACGCCCCTGGAAGGAAGGAAGGAAGCACTGGGTAGGGAAGGGTGGGAGAACTTGCACTTTTTATTTGATAACTTTTTAAGAATGGAGCTTATTAATGCTTACACAAAATGATTATCATCTTTTTGTGGGGCTTTTTAGTGTTTTTAAATAAAAGACTGTGTGTGCACACTAGGTCGGTACACACTCAGGTAGAGAGCCCTGTGCCCCATGGGGCACGCCTGTGGTGTACTATTCACACATAGGGGTGGCTCATGTATTTTCATCTACGTGGATCCTGCTACTACCAACAGCCCTCACCGACTGAACACCTTCACTGGGCCAAGCACTGAGTAGGCATTTGACACCCACACGTGTCTCCTTTAAACTTTGCAACAACCGTGGTCACTGCCATTGTCCTGATGAGGAAGCAGCGGTTTGGAGAGGTCCATGTCACAGACAGTGCCAGGATGAGACTCGCTTCTGAGGAGGGTCCTGACCCTTAGGCCACCGCCCCTGCCCTGCCCAGCTCTAGTGGACAGCCTGGAGGCCTGAGACCACCAGCTCCCACCAGGATGAACCCCCTTCACCACATCAACACACTCCAGGTGTGGGTGACAGGCACCTCCGCCAGCTCCTAGGCATTCCTGCATGGGGTTCTCTTAGCAAGAGGACTAGATCTCATGTTCAGCTCCTTCCTGAAAATGCCCACGTTTCCCCGGTGGATCAAGTCCACTGGCCCTGGAGGCACTGAGACACCCCACCTCCCCCCTGGAGGCGCCATGGTCCACCCCAAGCTCAGAGACAGTCCTCCAGGAGGGAGTCTCCTACGCCAGGAAAACTCGTAATTTCCCAACTATCCCCTCACTGCCCACTGTGGTGCGTGTGGTTCGCCATTAGCATTCCCTCGTTAGTCTAAGCAGAGTCCGCCAAGTAAAGCAGCATCCCCAGGTTCCTAAGGGGAGCAAAACCCTCAGCCACCGGCTGCCACCAACACTTCAGTATGAATCAGTCCTTTTTCAAAACATAGCTGGTTGACAGCAGCCTTTGATGGGAAAGGGCTGGCTCAGTGGGATTGGAAGTGACTGGGGTCAGCAGGAGGGCAGCACAGGAAAGAGAAGGACAAGGGGACCTGCCAAAAGGGACCACTGTGATGGAAAATCCCTTTGTGGCAGGTCCCTTAGATGTGTTTTTCCATTCGGTTCAATACTTCCTAAGGAGAAAGAAACAGGCTCAGGGAGCTTAGGTGACCTGCCCAAGGCCACACAGCTGTGGAGACAAGGCCCTGACTCTTCCCAAAGGCCACACTCATTCCACTGGACACTCATCCAGGCCCATGTGGGGGAGGAGGGCAGAGCAGGTGCAAGAGGGAGGAGCAGCTGCCTACCGTGCCCCCAGCCAGTTCAGGAGCCATGGCTGGGAGAAGTGGGGGCAGGCAAGGCTCTGTGTGCAGGTGAGAGACCCTCAATGGCCCACTTTATAGTGTCATCAGCTCGCTAAAGGCAGCAAGTGGCTCACACTATTCCCAAGAAAATTCTGTTCCTAAAGGGCAGCTCCTTTAAAGGCAGTAAGCACCTCCACACTGTTCTTGGTGTAAATTGAGGTCCCCTACAGAGACTGAATAAAGGGGGGCAGGTGTGCAGTCACCCTGGAGTAGGACTGCCAGATCAAACACAGGATTCCCTAAGTTCACATTCCAGATGAACAGTGAATAATTGCTCGATATGAGTATGTCCCGGGCAATAACGGGACCATTCAAACCTAACTGGCTGTCTCATTCGTTTCTTCGTTGAACCCGGCCACCCTACCTGGGCCTGGCTAGGCCTGGGCCAGTCAGTGGCTACGGTCAAGGTGGGCATCATTTTGACCCTGGTGTTTGGATAGGTGGATGTTTTGACCCGCTGGAGACTTTTCCTTTTGTGTTTCCATTTACTGAATATTTAAATCAAAAACATACTTAAATTAATTAATTCGCATTGAAAAGGCATTTTCCAGAACAAATTAAATTAAGCTCATTTAAGTTGTTGATACATTTTCTATACAGTGCAGTTACTAAGCTGCTTTCGTATTTTGAATTTTCACTTTTATTTTACCAGAATCGCTGTCACTGGTAATTTTGTTGTTGTTGTTTTCTATTTAAATTTCCCAACAGAGACTTGGCTCAAAGATTTTTTTTTTTTCTTTTTTTGGCCCATATCAAGCTTTATCAAATATAACTCCTTTCCATTTTGAGTCTTTGTGTGTGTGTGTGTGTGTGTGTGTGTGTAATTATTTCTATTAAACCCTATTTTCAATGTTTACAGTTACCAACAGGATTCTTCAGTCAGTTTTTCATTTCCTTAACAATTTTACCATGTGCAATTTCAGCCATGACTACCGTAGGGTGATCATTTGCACCAATAATCACATACATAAACTATTACCACAACACAGAGAACTAACCATGCAACCACAGCGCGCCCGTAAAGGCAAAGATGAAATACTGCCATTTGTGACAACATGGATGGATGTGAAAGTCATCATCCTAAGTGAAATAAGTCAAACAGAAAAAGTCAAGAACCATATGGCTTCACTCATACGTGGGATGTAAAACTGAAAGCAACAAAGAACAGGACAAACAAATAAAGAAACAGAAACTCAGGAACACAGACAATAGTGGGTGGTTACCAGAGTCAGAGGGAGGGCAGTAGGGGAGGAGGGAGCTGGGGTCAAATACATGGTAATGGAAGGAGAACTGATGTTAAGTGGTGAAAACGCAAGGCAACACATAGACGAGGTATTAGAGACCTGTATACCTGAAACCTATGTAATTTTACTAACCAACGTCACCCTAATAAATTTAAATAAATAAATAAACAAACAAACTATTGCTGGAGTGACAGATTATATTCCTTTCTGAGCTAATCTGAGATAACAATAGAGAGCAACTCCTTGCAGAAGTGCCAGCATTGCCCGAAGGCAGTGACCACTCAGCCCTGGGGCACACTGGCCTCCCCTGGGCAGGTGTAAGAAGTGCTTTCGCCTGCACCCTACCCCAGCTTCTCCTTAGTCAATTCACTGCAGAGCTCAGGCGTCGCTCCATTTTAAAGCTCACAGGTCATTCTAATATGCAGCCAGGGTTGGAATGCTGTTCTAGAAATCTTGAGCTTCACTGTCTGGCACACAGCCACTAAGCACACTCACTATTTAAATTTAAATTTACTTAAAATTAAATAAAATTTAAGATTCAGTCCCTCAGTTATGCCCACCAGCACAGATGAGTTCTGTCATCTCAGAAAGTCCTGGTGGGCAGCACTGGTCTGGAATCAAGGTGAGTGGTCTCACCCCAGGCTGCACCATAGAAATACTTAAGCCGGGGAGTTTGTGATCATGCACAGGCCCCGCCCCCAACCAGTTAAATCAGAACCTCCAAGTGGGGCCAGATTGGTGTCTATAAAAGCAGCCAGCGATGCTATAGTGTAATCTGGATAAGGAACCTCTGGGCTGAGCATCCCAAGAGTCAAAACAGCTGGTCAGGGATCGGGGTCACCTTCCCTCCAGCATCTCTCTGAGAAGCCCAGAGTAAACAGGAAGTCAGCTGTTCAGTGCAGCCTGGGACAGAAGTCCCGAGCCTCCAGCTGGCTTTGCACGAGTGTCTCCCATCCCTATGAGTGGAGCTTCCTTTTATGTACATGTCAAACCTGATTGCATCAACACTAAGTTTATTCACCCCTGCAGCTGGCTCTGTGGGTCCCTCAGGCTCAGGGTGGGTGGGGGCTGCATACCTATCTTGAGGCTCCCCTCCTGAGGCTCCCCAAGATCCCACTCCAGGCCAGCAGACCTGTCTGACATAAGCAGGTCACCAGAAGCCATGGGGACAGAGAGGAGAGTGGAGGTGGGGGAGAGTCGGTGGAGAGAAAGACTAAAAGGAAAGAGGCACGAATGTTTCATGAACATTTAATTTTTTAATTGCCAGAAATGAAAAATTGAGGTAAAATGTTTGCAAAACTCAAAACTTACACTCAAATGGTTACCAGAAATACCTTTTGGTAAAAGTGGGAAGTTTTGTGAATTCACTCTTCTGCAAATGGGTGTCTGAGGAACTGAATTCTAACACACCAGCCCTGCAGTGAACTGGTCACGTGGGACCTGGTTTCCAGAGAGCTGGCTTCCTTCCAGGAGCTGGAAGACACCCACAGGGGCCAACGAGAGGGCCCCAAGGTGAAGTGAAGTCTGGCCTCTGTTGTGACATCTGACCCACCGCTCCATGTGTGGTACTGGCCTGGTGTCAACCTGAGGGCCAGCCTGGCCCTTGAATTCATCAAAAATATGTTCACAGCATCCCCTCCTCTGTTGCTTTCATGGTCTTAGAAGTCTCCCCACGAGGCCTGTAAAATGCTGAATCTGATCATGAAAATGAAACAGGCACTTCCTCTGCATGCCTTGCAATAACCCCACTGTCCTACCTTTGCCTCCCTAAGCTCTCTGCACTCCAGCCTCACCAGGGAAATAAGTTCTCCAGAAGGGCCCAGCCCCCTCCCGGGGTTTCCAGGAGCCTCTGAGGGGTTCAGGGGACTCAATAATTATGAGCATGTTGCAGACCAACCCTCCTATCACAGCTCTTCCATCGCTCACTAGTCTTAGAGAAAATTACTCAATCTCTCCAAGCCTCAGTTTCCCCATCTGTAATGATGACAATTATAATTGTAATATATAATTGATTTAAGAAGATCTTGTATAGGGGATGCCGGGATAGCTCAACAGGTTGAGCACTTGCCTTGCAACCACGAGGTCTGGGGATTGAATCCCAGCCCCGGTCCGAGCAAATCCATTATGCTAAACTGCAGCGCAACTGTAACCACTGGGATGGCAGCAAAGGTTCTCACCTCCTATGTGGGAGGCCCCCAGTTCAGCTCCTACCCTGCGCGGTCCCACGTCCACCTTTGTGCAATGAAACTGTGTCACAACTAATGATGTACAACTATGGAGACCACTGTGGGCCTTCCTCCTTCTCTCTCTCTCTCTCTCTCTCTCTCTCTCTCTCTCTCTCTCTCTCTCACCTTCTCTCAATAAAAATAAAATAAATCTTTTTTTTTAATCTTGTATATAAAGACTCAGCACAGGACCAGACGTTTGGCTAAGCTCTTGGTAACTGTCGGCTGCTGGGGTTCAGCCTGGTATTGGAGGCCCCTCCCAATCTGGCCCCACTGCTCCTTTCTCACGGGGCTCACATGTCATGTGACCTTGTCCCACTTATAAGGCCTCAGCTCAGCTGCCCTCCAGACACCAACACCGGAATGCCCTCCCTTCCTCACCTCTCTAATGCCTACCCCAGCCTGTGAGTCAGTCTGTGTGGCCTTCCTCCAGGAAGCCTTCCAGGACCACCCAGCGCTCACTGTCACTTCCTTCCTGACCTGCAGACCCACCATTCCTGCGGGTTAGAGGCTGCCAAGTTTTCTACAAAACATGTGTCTGCATTGGGATAGCTTAGTGTGAACTGATTCCAGCCCCTGTCCCCTATGCCGGTGGGGGCTGCTGAGGTCCAGCCTGAACCAGAGGGGCCCAAGGTAGCCTGGGCCCCCACTCCTTGCAGCCCTGCCTTCAGAGGGCCTAGTGGAAGTGTCCTCACCCTCCCCACACATACCACGCCCTGCACCAGGGCCAGGAGAACCAAAGAGAAGTGGTGGCCGTTGGGCTTTACTTGCAAGCTTTTTAAGAATTTCAGACTTTCCAAGTGTTTTGCAGCCTGAGACCCATGCTGGGCCTTCCCCGGGTCTCTGAGTCCTCCCACCTTCCTTCCCTCTCCTCTCGCCTTCCTTCCCTCTCCTGTCTCACACCAGGGTATCACAACTAGGCCTCCCGTGTTGGCTGACCCAGTTCCCAAACAAAGGCTCCCCTGTGAGAAGATCCCAGAACAGCATGCCTGTCATGCCTGATCCTTGGGTCCAGACCTCAGTAAATGGCACCAAGAACATGAGCCCACCCTAGCTGGTACCTAACACAGATGTACCCCGTCATGCCCAGTAAGGACTGCTGAACCCCTACCCTGACATTCAAGGCTGTGTAGCCTCACAGGCGGCATCTCACAGGCCACCCCACACCACAATCAACAGGGCCATCAATCTGCACTCGGTCCTGCGCACCCCCCACCGCCCCCACCAACACCACCACCACCAACCTATGCAATTCCCAGGAGCTCAGCGACAACAGGAAGGACCCAGGGCGTGCCTAGAGAGCCTGCTTTTGCCACTACACCTCTGCTCCTGCTATTGCCCCTGCCTGGAAACTCTTCCCACTGCATACAGGAGATAACAGCAGAAAATACTGCCACAGGGAGGTGTGCAGTCAGTGGGAGCCGTTAGCAACCCCAAACCTCACCTCAAGTCCCACCTCTTCCATGAAGCCTCCTGAGAGCTCCCTGCTGAGGGCCGCTTCGCTTGGCCTGCCTCCTGCAGTGTGCGTGCCCTGCCACCAGCACCAGCCTGGACTGGGTGGGGCGAGATGGCCACACCCAGGCGCCCCAGGGCTGGAACAGGACCCAGGGCGCCTCCTCCGCCCCGCACCCTGGGGCACAGGCTGTCTGTGCCAACGCCGGCACACCTGACTCTAGCCCATCTTCCTTTCCTGCACCTGGACAGCTCTCAGGTGTACGCCTGGCTGCGTTCCCGAGGCTGCAGCCAGGCCTCTGCGCAGCAGCCACCACTGGGCCAGGCCCACGCGAGGCAGGTCTGAGTTCATGCTGAGTTAGAACACCAGCTCTCCAGGGCCCCGATCCTGCAGGACCCGTCCATGACAGCCCTGCCTCGATCTGCAGACCACAGAGAACCCCTCGCCACCTCACCTGTTCCTCCCCATCGTCTCATGGTCTTTGACCACCACGTGGAGCTCGGAGCCCTGGTCCAGGGGGATGCCCTTGAGGTCCCACTCAAAACCCTGAAAGAAAAGAAGAAAAGACAACTTAACCTGTGCCCTCCTAGGAGAACAGACTGTGTCTGGTTTGTCCTGGCCCCCCAGGGCACTGAGCGGGCATCCATGCACAATACTGGTGGATGGATGAATGAATGAGTGAGTGAATGATTACACACATGGCAGGGTTCCAGATCTACAGAAGTGACAGTAAGAGCTGAAGGCAGCAGAAGTCAGAAGGGGGCCAGACTCCCGTGCCCCTCCCCCACTCCCTTCCACCAATCACCAGGAAGCCACTGCACGAGCACAGCTGGGGAAAATGCCAGGGGACCCTGAAGGGTCCTTAGGAAATAAGATTAATGTGCTCAGCCAGAAGCCAGGCCCCTCCCTGGTGGGCAGCATGAATTGGCGCCATGTTAAGGAGACCCATCCAGAGGCCCTGGGACCCGTCTCCTAGCAAAGGCTCCCCTGTGCACCCCAACCTCATGCACACAAGATCCAGGACTTCCCAAGCACCACCAGGGAGCCAGGTGCAGGGGGCTAGTGAGGCGGGCAGAGGCCAACAGGAGCCAGAGCAAACACCAGTTCATCAGGGAGGGCTGTGGGGAGGAGGTGGGCTTTGCACAGAGAGAACAGCCTGTGTAAGGGAGACGAGGCAGGCAGGAGAGTCCCTGCACACCCTCTACCTGGCTGACCAGAGCTGGACGGAACAGAGACAAAAGACATCTTACTCTTCCCCACGCCACGTCCGTGGGGAGACGCCTCTATTTACCTGATCGCCACGGGTCCTCACAGGCCCGAGTGCCAGGAGGATTTAGTTGGCACGCTGGACCACCAGCCCCGCCCCTCCTTGCCACGGCGGACACCAGCTTCCTGCACAAGCCCCCTGTCTTGTCTCTACAGAGGCCGTGACAGCACAGAAAGAGGAAAGGACAGAGGGTGACAGACTCACGTACCTCATTCCACACGGGGTTCACATTGTTCTTGATGACTTTGGTTCTCTTCTTCACCCCTATGACAGACATGAAGAGATAGTGAGAGACTATCGCAGCCCTGCCCCTCCCACAGAGCTGGGGTGGGCTTCTCACAGGACACCTTACAAAACCAGCGGGTCCCCTGAGAATCCCTGCAGGCTGCACGAATGCCCAACACCGATCATACGACGCCTGTCTCTCAGCTCTGGGATGGGGACCCAGCAGCCCCATCAGAAGGATGTGTTTAAAGGAAAATGCCCAGGCTGACATCGGTTTAGTATTCCTGAATTTCTCAATAAAGCTGTTTCATTATAAATTTGATGACTCTACGAATGAATGATCTTCCTAAAAAAAATTCCATTCTTTTTCTTTTTAAAGACATCTACCTCCACATTTTATATGATTCTGTGTATATGAAATGTCCAGAATAGGCAAATCCACAGAATAGTCGTTTCCAAGGGGGCGGGGAATGGGAGTGGGGAATGAATGCTTTCTTTTGGAGATAAAATGTTCTGGAATAATGAAAAGGATTGCACAACCTTGAGCACATACTAAAAACCATTTAAATTGTACACTTTTAAATAAGTGAATGGACTGTGAACTTCTGTCGTGATAGTAACCCTAGTATATAATGAGGTGCCTAGTAATTGGGTGCTAAGTGAACGAGTCCTTTTCTTTCCCAAGCTGGCCGTATGCTCACTTCCTTGCCAGAGGACAGAAGCGCCGCTCTCGGAGAACACCGTAAGGCTGCATTCACAGTATGGCTGTGTGTCAGTGGATAAAGGGACTAGAATGAGGCACAGTGGGGTTAGGGGCATCCTGGGAGGGGTGCCAGTTACCTCCTCAAAGCTGGGCCAGGTCTGCCATGGCTGAACCACTCTGAATCTCCTGGTGGAATCTGTTGTCGTGACTCCAGCAGGCGGTAGACACATGGCCTCTGAGTCACTCAAATAATAGCCACTACTGTGTGACTTGAGGTAGGGCTTCTCACTTCTCAAGGCCTTAGCTTCCTTAGCAGTAAATTGAACACAGTAAGCGCACCCACTTTGTGGGAATTTGAAGGGATATGAAATGCTATCTGAGTGTCTACTTCCTCTCCCCTATCAACTTCCTATGATCTACCAGAGTGACATGGGAAATTCCATCTGCAGCCTCCCTGAGTGGTCCACCTGGAAGCATTTCCTGGGGCGCCAAGCTAGTATTAACTGAGTAGTGTCTGCGTGCCAAGCCCTGTGCAATGTGTCTTTTAAACGTGTTCCACTGTCTGCCTTCCCTGAAGATGAGGTGAACAAGGGCCCTCCGTGAGATTTCAGTCCTGGTCAGAAGAGACAACTCCAGGACCCTCTGAATGACATTAAGGGAGGAATCACTAATGAGCACTATAGCCCCAAAGACGAGGGGGAAAAAAAGCAATGAAAGTTAACCCAACAGAATCACATGACTCACAGATAGATGCCAAGGCATGGGAAGGCACGCTGCTAATTAGGAAACAGTTTAAGACACTAGTTCCTTCCTCCTCATCATCATGCATTCAGACCTGTCCTGTCCTTGATGATTCATTTTGGCCTTGAGAGATGTGGCTTTATGTGTGTCATTTAATTCAATAAAGACACAGAAATGCTCACAGCTCATACTGGGGTTGGGGGTGAGGGATACACCCTCTCCCCAAATTGCTCTGCAGAACTGGGGGCCAGCAGACAGCCATGTGAACGGTGCTGAAGCGGTGGGTGTTCCTCCAGGCTGAAAGGCTCGGTGAAGAGGAATGAAGCGACCGTGGGAAGACGCTTCTGTCCCCCATGGAAACTTCACTTGCTTCCCCAGGCCTCCCCACCCAAGTCCACCCCAGGCCAGAGTCTCGCGTTGCTGTAGGGTGCTGTCTTTCAAATTACTCACTGGGACCCCTTAGAGCAGGGTGTCCAGGCTTTCGGCTTCCCTGGGCCACATTGGAAGAATTGTCTGGGACCACACATAATATACACGAACACCAACCATAGCTGATGAGCTAAAAAAAATTCACAAACAAAAAAAATCTCATAGTGGTTTAAGAACATTTACATATTTGTGTGGGGCCACATTCAAAGCCCCCTTGGGCCACATGCGGCCCACGGGCTGCAGGTTGAACGAGCTCGCCTTCGAGGGCCATGATGTCACCTGAGTGCGTTTACCCAGGTCTTTTTAATGACAGAACAGACTAGAGAGGAAAATATCAAAGTACATCTTCCATCAGAAAAGTCCTATTACTGGAAACGCTTGATTACATTTTCACATAAATGTTAATATTTATGTGGGTGTGAACTATCCCTCAATGTAAACTCTAAGTCTTATTGTCTATAATAGTCCAAAAAGTCTGAAAATACTGCCTTAAAGGAAGACTGTCAGAGGAGAACCGGAAAACAAAACATCGCCCTCTTGGCCCTTGAGTGCTGACAGCCGCGGCGTGTGGCCGGAATGACGGAGCGCTCGGCCCTGGGCCCCACTGCAGCCAACTCCACTAACGCCCACGCACTGCAGGGGCAGTGAGGAGGGCCTCAGAGACAGGGACAGCCCCTCCTGCCCCAGCCAGCGCTGGGGGCCACCGGGCTGAGCAGCCTCCACGAGCAGGAGCCCACCTATCTCCTGACACCAGTGTCAGATGCAGCCAGGGCCTCACATAAAGTGCCACATGACCACCCTCTGCTCACCAGCGGGTGAGGTGCACCTGTCAGCGGCCAGGGTGCTGTGCCACCCAGACCCATCTTGTGGGGACAGACACCTCTCCGTGGCCCAGGATGCTGGTTAGCCCCCAGGGCCTGGAGGCCCACAGGAGTGACCGTGTGGAAGGGAGCCCCCTGACCTCTGGCAGAGCCAGCTGCTAATCTCCAGCAGCCAAGAGAGCGCAAGCACTAAGATCACACTTGGGAAGCAGACAAAATGCTTGTTTTTGTAACACAAACGACAGCGGACTCTTTGGAGCGGGTGGGATCACAGAGAAGACAAACTCTCAAGGAGGGGTGCGCATATCACAGCCTGGGACCTGGGAAGGCTTTATGCCTGTCAAAGGATGGTTTAAGGAAAGGTTGAGAAATACAGGTCCATTGCCCATTGAGTCTCTAAGGCACCGAGGTCCAAATGTCCACCAACAGATAAATGGATGAACAGAACGTGGGCAATCCATACAATGGAACGTCATTCAGCCTACAAAGGGTAGGCCATTCTGACACATGCTGCCATTTGGATGAACGCTGAAAACGTCACACTAAGTGAAATAAGCCAGACACAAAAGGACAAAGATGATATGCTTCCACTTAACAGAGGTACCGGGAATAGTCGAATTTACAGAGATAGTAAACAGAAGATACCTGAGGCTGGGGACAGGGGGTGGGGAGGAGTTATTTATTGGGCATGGAGTTTCAATTTGGGATAATAAAACTGTTCTGGAGATGCATAGTGGTGATGAATGCAGAACAATGTGGATGTGTTTAATGCCGCTGAATGATACACTTAAAAATGGTTAAGACGGTCAATTTTATGCAATATGTATCTTATCACAATTATTTATTTTTAATGTCCAGGTGGGAGATGTGAGGTCCCAGGCTCTGAAGCTGGAGTCTGCTCCAGTGTCTGGGTGGGGAGAGGGCGGGGGGAGGAGCGGAGGACGTCTCAAGTTCTGACAGGGGTACAGGGTGGCTGGAGGTGCCACTCACCTAGACAGGAGGCAGAGAGGAGAGGAGACAGGGTGTTCTGGACTTCCAGACAGAGACAGGCTAGTTCTGCACAAGGCGACGAGACTTAGTGTCAGGAGCTGCAGAGCCTTCAGACCCCGCAGGTAGCCTTGATGCAGCCTCTCGTGTATTCCTCACATATTTACTGAGGACTTGCGCTGTACTGGGCATTCTCATGACACCTCATTAGAACACCCATCAGAGAAAGTGGTAGAAATTTAGAGTATCAGCAGACAACCCAAAGGCAGCGGCAAATGAAGGCCGAAAATGTCGCCCTGGCTTCCGCTGAAGGAAGGTCTCTGCAGCTCAGCACAGATCCCCCCAAAAAAGGCTGGGCCGTCTCTGATCACTGATACTTGCCGTTCCACCCATGCGCTGACTCAAGCCTGGGCACCCCAAGAACGGAGCAGGGCCACTTCCTACCTACCTAGCAGAAGCCCTGCTCTTCCCACCCTCAAGAATTCCACCCTCATCTCCATCTTTCTACATCCTAACTGAAACCACACTTTCTGGGGAACAAGCAGCCAGGAGGAAGGGGTGGCAGTAAAGCAATGTATTCTGACAGGGGTCCTCTTTACACTCAAAAGGCTGATTAGAACTGGGGGTGATATTTGGAACCTCTATGACATTTTCATGTTCTTAACATGTAAAGAGCACCTGCAACTAATTCAGAAAAAGACAAACACTGTGGCCCCTTTGGACCCTAAGAAATTGTTAAAGATTTGCAGAATGAGGCTTTGTGTTAGAAGAATTGTAAGAAAACAAGCCCCTCACTCCATTGATGGGAGGGTAAGGCCTGTACAGAGTTTCAGGAGAGCAGTTTGGGAAAAGCAGCAAAGACTTAACAATTATGCATCGATACTGACACAGGACTGGCACTGCCAGTATGTACCCAAATGAAATAACTAAATATGTGGGCAAAGATTTAGACACCGGGACATTTCTCACAGTGATAGTATAATTTAAGCACTGACTATAAATATAAAAAGTTCAACATAACCTAAATGTCCATCAGTAGGGAGTTGAATAACTGGATTATGGTGCATCCATATATTAAAATACTCTGCAGACATTTTAAAAGCTGTATAGGAGACTATTATAGCACATAGAGAAAGGCCTCTGGTTTATTGCTGAGTGAAAAGGTAAACCGGCAAACATTTGAAAAAAGTTATCTGGAATGAGATTACCTCTAGAAAGGCAAGGGGTCTGGGAACTTCTGGTGGAGGGGCAAGACCAACAAAGCCTTATTTCTTTTTTATAGATTTATTTTTATTATGTTTCACAGAAACAGAGAGAGACAGAGAGACAGAGAGAAGAAAGAGGGCCCAGAGCAGTCTCCATAGTTGTATGTCATCAGTTTTCAACATGGTTTCATTCCACAGAGGTGGGTGAGGGCTGCACAGGGTGGGAACTGGGCCAGGAAATCCTTCATGGGAGGCACGCCCCCTTGAGCCAGGGGCCGAACAGGGTGGGAGGGAGTGGGGGGGGGGGGTCGAGAACCAAACTGCAGCAGGTCTCCCACATGGGAAGCACACCCCAGTTCAGCATATGGGTCCACACGGACTGGGGCCAGGATTCGATCCTCGGTCCCGGGGGCTGTAAAGTGTGTGCTTAACCCCATGAGCCATCCCGGCTTCCCCAAAGCTCTATTTCTTGACCTGGGTGGTATATATGGGTATTACCTTCATAATTTATTCATTAAGGCAGGGATTCTCGGGGAAAGCCGGGACGGCTCAGCGGGTTGAGCGCTCGCTTTGAGGCCATGAGGACCGAGGATCGAATCCCGGCTCCGGCCCAGGCAGGACCCACGTGCTGAACTGGGGATTTCCCACAGTTCGGTTCTCTAACTGTCTCTGTCTCTGTCTCTCTCTCTATCTGTCAAAAAGTAAAATAGAAATAAATATGCACTGAAGA
>PVKE010024074.1:10678-24163 GCA_004027555.1 Craseonycteris thonglongyai | reverse complement strand
GCCACAAAACTTACCTACTGCTAGGAGTCTTCATGAGCTCTAAGCTAGCTGTGTTTCAGCTTGCTGAAGACAGCACAGAAGATAAGTTGTGTGATCTCTTTCTTCTGCATTTCATTATGTGTATCACACAGCCCTTGTTTGATAGATGCTTAAAATCTTCCATGCTTTGTCCTCCTTTTCCATAATTGGCACCTCCATTCCAGTTCTCCCCCTTATCAAGTATACTCCCTCTCTCTCCTAATGAAGCACTTCTGATATCTTCCTTTGCACAACGCCTGATGAGAAATTGAATGCCCTTCTTTGCTGTGTCTCTTGGCTTGAGACTATGGAGTTTATGCTCTCTCCTTGAAAAGGTAAAGTTTTCGTCTATACAAATTAAACTCTTATTTTTTTCCCCACTGCCAGTTTCCTTTGTCCTTATCTGTCTTCGGTTCTTTTCTGAGGTATGTTATCTCCTTCCAATGGACAGAGGCAGTAGGGAAAGAAAGGGCTCACTTAATTAAAGAGCTTATCTTGAGTTTGAATGGTATATGTAATTTATTCAACACGGTTAAACTTTGCTACAACCTAATAGTTTGCATTTCAGAAGTGGGGAAGTAACTTCCCTGAGTGGGAAGTGGAGGCAGGATTTGAATTCCATTCTTTGCCCCCCACCCCACCTCCCCACACCCCCAAACCCTCCTTGTACTAGAGCTTCCACTCAGAGTGAAGCAGCTACAGCAGCCAAGGGTTTCAAGGAGCAAAGCTAAGCAGCTCAGCATGAAGACCGCTAATAACCTGCCTTAGATTTAAATAATGATAACCCCTCAGGGACAGGCTCCCAGCCTGGAGAGTGATTATGCAAATGAACTCTGTGTATTTCTGAAAGGAGCATTTTGAATGGAAACCAAGCACATTCACTGACTTCAGTGCTGATGACTGTTTTAAGCAGGCTTCATGAAAAACCTTCCACCAAGCTTGCCTTTTCTGCCGTTTTTCAAAAACACACAGCCAAGGGGAAAGGGCAAGTGAGCTAGCATTTAATGACTCCTCTGAAGTGCCAGACACTGCCTTAGGCACTTGTACATATGCCATTTTATTTCATCTTAGCAAACACCATGAGCGGTAGGTTTTGCTAGCCTCATCTATGTATATTTTTTACATTAAGAAACTAGATAAGGAATAAGTATAGGGCAGTATTGAGTGCCCAATCATGTATCAAATACCAGACATTTTATGTTAGCAATATTTAACATTTTTTAAGGTTAAGATACAATCATCTTAAAACCAAAATGAGGTAAAAGATCGTAGGAGCAAAAGAAACATGCAATGGCTTCACTTAGAACTAAAAACAAAATTCTCTTCAAGGAATCAAACCAAATTTATTGATGGATTTAGATGTCTACTACTGCATTGTGATTAATTAGAATGTATTCCTCCAAAAATCCAAATATGACTTAATTCAAAGACAATGTACTAGTATGATCCATCATACTGCCCTTTTAATGGGATAATAAATATAATCTTAATAGATTTAGAAAGAATAGTTGATAAATTTTATGTACACTTATGATTTTAGTATTGAAAAGCATATCTTTAACCTAATTGATTTATACAAGAAATTATTTTTGTTGGGTTCAGAGTATTTTCTTCATAACTTATAACAAATCAAGGATATCTACTTCACTGCATTGATTCAGTATTGTACTAAAAGCCATAAGCAACAGGTAAGACAAAGGAAAGTAGTAAAAAGACTGAGAAAGAAGAAACAAAACTTCATTACATGTTACATACCACACACACACACTCACACACACACTTTTCTAATGTTCCTTCTACTCTGAAAATTGTCTCTTTTTAAAAGTCTGATAATTTGATCAGATGCTTACTACTTACTTGACGTAGAATCTCCCCAAATTCTAAATTATTGGAATTAATGATAGAGTTTAGAAAGACTCCTGGATACCTCAATATAAAATATCCAATTACATCCCTTATTTAGTGGCAAAAATATAATATTAAAAAGATAACATTTAAAATATTGACAAAAATAATATGAATCTAGGAATAAATTTATAGGAGATGGCTAGATCTTTATGAAAGAAACTAAAAACTTTAAACAAGTGGCATAAAGACACAAAAACAAATGGAAAGCTATCCTGTTTTTATAGATGGGAAGATGGAAGTACTCCCCAAAATAATCTATACATTTAATTGTAATGCCAATTAATATCTCAAAACAGATATGTGGACCTGATAGATGCCCCCAGATCATCAAGACAAAAGACACTTTAAAATAACAAAAGTGAATATTTTCTTAACAAGTATAGAATATTTCTGTAAGCTATATTATTAAATTGTAGTGGTCTGGGCACAATAGATGAAAGAAAAGAATAGGATCTAGATATGGATCCAAGTGCATTTGAAGCCTCACAAAATGGTGGAGGGAAATAATGAGGCACTCATTGAATACAAATTGGAGCTTAAGTGTAGTATCTAAGAAAGAAAACTGATGAATAAAGGTTTAGAAAAAGAAGGAGGGAGAGGAGGGAAGAAGAGAAAAAGAAAAAGAAGGAGAAGAAGGTGGGGGAAGGCAAGGGGAGGAGGAAAAAAGAGGACAATTATATGAAACACATGGTTAGGAATTCTCTCCTTAAATTCCCACTTCAGGTTAAATTTCCTAGTTCAGGTAGTGCACATATTTCGATAAGAAAGACTAAGCCACAAAACTATGGCCTTTAGAGAAGAAATTAACACTGAATCCCAAGTTGATACAGATGATAAAATCCAATGCATTTCCCTTTGATGTCAAGGTGCTTCTGGCCATTTTTCTATTCTTGAGCAGTATTCTTGCCAACTTAATTGTATATCCTGTTTTAATACACTTAGGACTGTCTTAACACCACTATTTGTTAATTATTTTATTTCTACTAAACCTTTAATTTCTGGTTATTTTGGTTCAAATGCCTTCAGAGTGCTCCTGTGTGGCACCATCTGCAAATTTGATTGCTGTACTGTTTACTCAGATCTCTCAGGTCATTAACAAAGGGAAAGAAAGAGAAACCAAACAGGCTACACTAGTCCTGCAGTGGCCCCCATCCCTACTCCAGCACCCCTCAGGCCCAGACTCAGTCATTTATCACCAGCCCATATTTATGGAGCTGACCTTGCTCTATGGATCGGGCCAAGATTCCAGTGTCCTTCTATTTGTTTCAGGAGTTAAGGTCATGGGAAATGCCATATGGGACACTTCAGTTAATGCCACATTAACAGTCTTCATGATTTGATGGTGTTTAGAAACAACAATCATATTACTTCGTATGCACATTCTAAATGTTCTAGAGGGGAAGCCGGGATGGCTCAGTGGGTTAAGTGCTCACTTTGCAGCACCGGGGACCAGGGATCAAATCCTGGCCCCGGCCCGTGTGGACCCATATGCTGAACTGGGAGCTCTCCCAGTTCAGTTCTCTCTCTGTCTCTGTCTCTGTATCTCTCTCTCTCTCTCTGTCAAAAATAAAAAAAATAATAAAAATAAATATATTTTTAAATGTTCTAGAACTTACCATAGGCACCAATCTGTAAGCTCCTTAGGACTGACTAGAAGCTGTGGACATTCTCCAGTAAATTTTCATTGACCAGTCCAGGGCTTGACACAAAGCTTTTATTTAACATCTAGTTTGTTAAATTCATGCTACCAAAAAAAAAAAAAAAAGTCCACTCCCTTTAAGTAGTAATGGTCTAGCGGTAAGGTTGAGCTACATAAGCTGATATGACAAGAAATATTACTTTATTTAGAAATTAATACCATAACCATCAAAGGCAATGCATTTCTTAGTTTTTCCAACTGTGTGTTAAAGTAACTGTTCATGGTCACTTGATGATACACACACATACACATGCTAGAACATACCCTTATAACTTTAAAGAATGAGCTGAGAAGTCACCTCTGCCTCAAAGCGTTGACTGTTTTCTGATCTGATCTCATTGTATCTTGTATACATTTCTACTTTATCAGGTAAGAAACACACACACACATCCATGTGAAGTAGAGTTTAATATTTCTTCTGCCAGATTCTGAAGATGCGTTGAGCCCACATCTTCCTTCTTAGTGTAGTCTTGGTACCTACCACACCACCTTGAATGAAATTCCCCAGCTAGTAAGTCAAGCACATGGTAAGCTCTAGGATTGGATCTAATCTTTTTGTCTCCAAGTCCAGGGCTTTCTGTACCATACAACCATTGTCATCTTATGTTCGTTTCAGCAGTCTATAGCAAATGTTTAGTCATGTCCTAACATTGTCTTGGAGTCTTTACTGTTCATCAGTATTTGACTTAGAAATTAAATTGTTTGTGAAATGTGTATTTTTAACTACCTTATGAAATTACTTTGAGAATAATCAGCATGCTCTTGCTATGCATTGTGTACCTCTAATACTTTGATGCCTCAAATTTAAGGAGCTTCTATAGTGAGAACATGCATGTTAATAAGGTTCATGTCATACATTCTGGTCTAGACATACCCAATGCTCCAAATATAGATAACAAACAGTCAGATTTCCAGACTTATTTTTAAATTATTGACAATAAAAAAGACAACATGTGGCAAATTAGAATTCAGAAGACTTTCATAAAATGATTTAGAACTGAATAATTCAGAGACAATTTTACATCAGTCACAGGTATATTCTACTTTGGAATGACTACATCACTCAGCATAGGCCATTTTTCAACAACCATTTGTTACCTGGATTTTGTTTGCTTCATAGATTATCTGAGTTGGTTAGAACTTTGTGCTGAGGAATCCATAATACAATTACTACATATTAAAGTTAGGCAGGGATCAGAATATATAATTATTCTCTGATCCCAAATTGTGGAGATTCTGCAGTTTTAAACACTTTCCAAAGGATTCTAATTCACGTCTTAGAGTTTACAATCAATTCTAATGTCTTTCAACTGGAAATCAGGAAACTGGAACCCTAAGTGAATAGGGTCATTCCTTCAAGTTTAGACTCTGAGCTGAAGGCAGAGCTGATCCTCAACCCATGGAACTTGAAGAAAATGCCCAAGATAAGATCCAATATGACCAATTGAATCAGATGTACCATTTGAAATGGTACAGAAAACAGCAGTACTATCCTGTTTTAAACAGTACATATGGTCAGCCTAATCAGAAATTTTTAGAGGCGGTGAAACCTGGACAATTCTATTTTCCAGAAAGTGTCTAGCTCAGGGATGGGCCAACTGCGGCCCACAGGCCGCATGTGGCCCACTACAGGTTTTTTTGCAGCCCGCCAAGACATCAGATTTTTATGATACAATTTATATCTTTTCTGAAATGCAAAGTTAACTAATAAATGCAATCATTTTAAAAGTTGTGGCCCTCTGATAACCTTTGTTTCCACAAAGGGGCCCCTGAGCCAAAACAATTGCACAGCCCTGGTCTAGGTAATTCTAATTCTCAGTGAGAATTGAGACCCAATCCTCATCAGTGAGGACTGAGACTAAAACCTAGATTTACTTGATTCGCATTATAGTGCTCTCTACACAAGTATTACATCCCTTTATCCTCAGCCATCTGCTTGCTATTTTGGGTCACCAAACAAACTCTACAGATAGAGAGATAGTAGGTCAATGTATTTTACAAACTACAAGCACGTATACCCATCCTCTGGTATTTTATGAGGTGACAATGATGATAAGACACAAAATGAAAAATCAACTAACATTGATACATGTGGCAAGTAAAGCACTTTCCTTTTAGTTCTTTTTTAGTTTTTCTGATGATGTCAAAGATAAAGCACATTTGAAGATAATATGATGTTGAGTATCTCTTACTTGCCATTCTGTATGAAGAAGAAAAAGGAGGAGAAGGAAGGGAAGGAGACGTAGGGGAGGGGGGAAGAGAGAACAGAACAAGAAGGAAACTAAGGCCAGCATAAAAACATAAGAGAAGAGGGAGAAGAAGGAAACAAACATTTGATTCAAAGACCTTGGCAGACACAAGAGTTAAGCTAGAACTGTGTGTGTGTGTGTGTGTGTGTGTGTGTGTGTGTGTCAGTGTGTCATGCATGGTATTTATTTCCATAGCTACTTTCTGCTTGTAGGAAGTAACATGGTAATAATAATAATAAAAAAAAATGTTTGTTTAAAAATAACTATTAACAACGTACTATAGGAAATGTATTTTAATGGCCTCAATATTAATTGCCTTGCCCAGTGCCAGGCTTATAGGCTTTCAAAGAATCATAGCAAGAATAATAATGATTAGTATTACTGATGTATTGTTCATACAATCAAAGCCTTTGACACTTTGTTCAAGGACTGTCTTGTTTGTTACACCCAGGAGCACGCGAAAGGCTCTTAAAGGGACACTTCTGTTCCAGTGATTTTTGTGATAAGCCTACCATATGTTACTATTTTGGAAAACCTGGTAGAGGGATGAAAATATCAAAGTAGGCATATGCTTTTATGAAAGTTTCAGAAAAGTGTGTTTGTTTTGACTTAAGTCTAAATTAGATTCCTAACAGCTGAATAAGATGTAAATTGGTTGTTTTTGTTGCCGAGGATAGGCATTCTGTGAAATACGTTATCAATCATGTTGGAAGTGCCTGCGTTGTTTTTTCCTTTAAGCCTATTGTGACCGATGTAAATACTTCCAGCTGAAAAGCAGGAACTTGGATTCCTGTTCAGACTGAGCCCTGCCCTCTCCTAGTCAGGGCTCTGTACCTACCACTTCCTGGGACTAGGACCCTTCCTCCTCTTTGTGGCTCCATTCCTGTGAACTTGCATTTCTGAAAAGCGCCTCAGGGAATTCTGATTATTAGGCCAATGGGAACTATTGACCTAGACCAAATGCCCTCACCTTTAAAAAACAAACTAGCCTCCCCTCCTCACACTTCGGAATGATGCCTTCTTGAGGCTGAGCTCTCATTCTCTGGGACAGACCTAGATGCTTTCACTTTCATAGGGCTGACGAAAATGATAATAGCTCACAATAGTCACACAGGCTTGAATTGCTATTTAAGTGTTCAGATCACTCTTCTCGCTGAATTTTAAGTCCCTGGAGGACCGGCACTGTTTTTCTCAGTAGCCCCATAGCTGCATGATAAGTGTTTGCCCCGTGAATTCCACAAGAACTGTGAACATAAAAGTCATGCCAGAAAGTGCTTTGGGTTTTGTAACACGGCAGAAGCTGAAGTTTAGACGGGGCTGTGAAGGGAGAGGTGTATTCTACTGTCCTTCAGGAGGTCATGGCTGTGTATGAGGGAAGGTCACATGGTGACAGATATTGAACAACCAAAGTACTAAAGAAACCCAGATTTGCATCTGACATCTTACAACTTCTAAGTGTTGACAGAAACACAACTGCTGCTGTTAGTGTGTTGGGTTTGTGTTGTTTTGAGCATTACGAGGCCAGCAAAGTGAGATGTCTAAGCCCGGGCAAAGACAGGTGGTGACTTTGGTCCAAAAACCACAGTGTGAGTGAGACCCTAACACACTGTAGTGCTGAGCAGAGCTGGTCTCTGTGTGTGTGTGTGTGTGTGTGTGTGTGTGTGTCCGTCTCCCTCCCCTCCCACAACCTACAGAGGAAGTCTGGAGTGGCTCTGCCTCTTTGGAAATTCTGTCCTATCTCCACCCCTAGTATGGCAACTGGTAGAGATTTTATGTACAATTGTTTTTCTAATAATAAAAAATCACTGTAACCGAGTTGTGCCAGTCTTTGGCCAATGTTCTTTAAATGTATTGTAATGTAAAAGAATTAACACGATGGGGATGCTTGGATAGCTTAGCAGTTGAGCACTTGCCTCACAAGCATGAGGTCCAGGGATCAAATCCTGAGCTGACCCGTGCAAACCCACATGCTGAACTGCAGCACAACTGCTAACATCCGGGATGGCAGTGGAGGTTCTCACCTCGCATGAGGGAGGCCCCTGGTTTGGTTCTCACTGCACATGGCCTTACATCCATCTGTGTGGAATGAAGCCATGTCACAACTACTGATATGCAACTATGGAGACTGCTCTGGGCCCTCCCCCACTTCACTCTCTTACATTCTCTTAAGCAATAAAATAAATCTTTAAAAAAAGAATTAACAAGGTAATCAGGTTATGCAAAATAACCTATTTATTGTGAGTAATAAGTAGTCAGTGGAAATAATTTCTAACAAAATGATTCAATTTTTATTTTAAATTATATTGTTTGGTTTTCACTTCTCGTTATAGACACAAAGTATACACATTCTGTGAATTTGAAAGTATTTTGTGGATTAGAAGATATGGACTCAGTTATTTTTAGTTTGGACTACGGTAATACCAATTCTAATGTACTTAACCTGGAGAATAATTTTTAGTCCAACTAACACCAATTCTAATGTATTTTCTCTAGTGAATAATTACCAATTCATATATTTTTGGGGAGGGGTGGATTTTCAGTTGAAGCTCATGTGTCCTTTTGAGGGGAAATGACTGCAAAACAAAGGTCATGTAACAATTATTACGAAGTATTATTCCCCATTATATTAAAACTCTTGATTCTTAACCAACACAGTGAAATAGCAGAGATAATCACTTGTTTGAGGTATAAAAATAAAAGCTCAGAGAGACTGAGTAACTTGCCTAAATTACACAGCATACTAGTAATAAAGGTAAAATGCCTCCTCTTCCCTTCTCTTATTGTGCTTTTTTCCTTTTTCTGAGCCATTTCATTAAACCTGTGTACCCTTTTTTTCTTTTTTTTTAAGGTTTATTTTTATTGTCTTTGACAGAAACAGAGAGAAGGCAGAGGGCCCAGAGTAGTCTCCATAGTTGCAAGTCATTAGTTTTCTACATCTTTTTCACTCCACACAGGTGGGTGCAGGGCTGCACAGGACAGGAATAGGCTGGGGGCCTCCCCCATGGCAGGCATACCCCAGGGAAACTCAAAAAGGGGCACACCCTAGGTCAGCGTATGGGTCCACACAGTCTGTGGCCTGGATTTGATCCTTGGATCCCAGGGCTACAAGATAAGTGCTCAAACTGCAGAGCTATCTCATCTTCCTCAAACATGTGTATCTTAAAGAAGGTGGACTCACAAATAGAGAATTAGGAACAAAATTGATTTAGTATCAGAAAACTTGTCATAAGAAAATACAAATTAAAAGTAAAATAAATAAATAAATAAACTACAGAAATCCATGAAAGAAAAGAACAAATATTTGTATCAAATAACTGGTACACCAACATACAATTTTTTTCCCAACAATTTGTTTTTTCTTTTTTTGTGGGCTGAATTTTATTAGAGAGAATAGAAAAGTCAAATCAGTCTTTCCTCTAGAATGGTTAATCCAGTTTTAAGTTATTAATAACTTAGAAAGATTTTTTTATGCTTTACAACTATGATATTATCAATAACATTATGTAAATATTTAGGATTGCTGTCAAATTTGGAGGAAACCCTATCAAGATGCTTTCATATATACTCTTTAAATGTTCAGGGCATTTCTAATCTTTCCTGTGCAGTAACTAAATGTAAATACTTTTTAAATTGAAAATGCATGGTTCATATAGAAATCTATAGGTTGTGTTAGTCTACCTCTGACATGAAAGAACTTTCTTTTTGACTAGATCCTGTTGAGAACTGAATCCTTTACTTTTCATTGTTCATATCTGAGAGTTGGAAAATGTCTTCACAGACTTACCTTTACATCAGAATCATTCAACCTTGCTTCTTTTCTGTTATCCGTATAGCTCTGACAGCTAGCATGTTCTTATGGTGTTAGGACCTCCAGATTTTCACGATCTTGTCACAACCCTGGCTGTGTGAGCACAGCCAGACAGAAAAGGAATTCCCAGAAGCCATGCCAATTCCAGGACAGCCAGCAATAATTAAATCAGACAATGGAGCAACTGAAAAGTAACATAAATATAGCCTAAACCAAAATGAAATGTATTCTCAACTCAACATCTCTTTAACCAGATTCCCATATTAAATGCTAGTTTTGTAAAAAATACCATTCAATTAATCTGTCATTAAGGCTGAGGGAGATATCTGTATATAGATAAGGTTTTGGAGTGTAGTTTAAGGTGAATGTTCCTTCTTTCCTTCCTTCCTTCCTTCCTACCTTCCTTCCTTCCTTCCCTCCCTCCCTCCCTCCTTCCCTCCCTCCCTCCCTCCTTTTCTTTCTTTCTTTCTTTCTTTCTTTCTAAGATTTATTTTTCTTTCTTTCTTTCTAAGATTTATTTTATTGTTTTAGAAAAGGTGAGAGAGAGAGAGAGAGAAGTGGGGAGGGCCCAGAGCAGTCTCCATAGCTGTACGTCATTATTATGTAGTTTCATTCCACACAGGTGGCTATGGGGTCACACAGGGCAGAAACTGAACCAGGGGCCTTCCACATGGGAGGCAAGAACATTCACCACCATCTCAGCAGTTACCAGTTGTGCCACTGTTCAGAGTATGGGTTTTCACATTATGGGGCTGGAATTTGATCCCCAAACCTCACAGTTGCAAGGCAAGTACTCAACCTGTTGAGATATCCCAGCATCCCCAAGGTGAATCTTTCAATATGTATTTTGATTGACTGGATAAAGGTTATTATATAATGATTTAGGGTTGATGGACAGAGCAAGATGAGCTATATTCGAAACCTAATTCAAAGAATATTGGGAAGTGAACTATATATCCTAAATTGAACATTTGTTTTTTTTATTAAAATAGTGTTTTGGAGATGATGTTGAAATTGACAACAAAGTAATTTGCAACTTCTACCTTTCTGTGCAAGAGTTTCCTAGAGAGAAGTCATCTTATTGAAGAGTAAAGTCAGTTTATGCAGAAGTCCAAACAGCAAAGGCATGATACCATAAAGAGCAAACTGTGTTGAGGTCGATGGTTTGGATTCTTACCCCAAATACCTTTCCGTGGCCTCTCCAATAACACCTACAGGAAGGAAGTCAAAGTCTCAATATTTGTGGTTTGAATTGTTTACCTTTAAAATGTTTACAACAATATATAATCACGTAAACATGTTGTCCAAAGCCAAGCAAATAAGAATGCCAAGGCTTAAATTTCTTTCGCTTCATAGCAAATTTGCCTCTAAGAAAAGAAATTCCTGAAGCACTGTGTCCTCTCTCACTTCATCCTGATTAAAAATTCACATGTAACCCTCCTCTAATGCAGGTAGATGGAGGAACAAACGTGAGCAAGACCACACTAAGCGAAGGGGGTGGTCCTAGGGGAGGCTCCATTCTGAATTCTGTGATGCTAACGCAGAACCCTCACTCCTGGCTCCTTATTCTTATTCTTTCTCTGGCCCTTAATGGGTATATTATTTTTCTGGTAACTTGAGCACTTCAGTAATCAATGCCATTTAGCATGCTGAATAGATATGAGTGATTCTATTACTTATTAATGATGAAAAATTGCTAAGATGAAACATGTTTTTCAGCATATTTTATGATTGCTTGTGGAGCGATTGCCTTTTATTTGGATACTAAAACACCTTATTTATTTTCTCAGCAGCAGTGGGAGGATATTACACATACACACACACACACATGTATATACCATATACATATCCACATATGAGTATTTATATATACTTACCATATATATACACACACACATCAAAATAAATATATATTTTGTCATTTTAATTTTGATTTTTGCTGAATAAATACTTATTTAGCCCAAGTCAATTAACAAATATGAATAACTTCCTGCGCTGTGCAGTGTGCTAAATCATTATATAGAGTCACTTCATAATTTTATATTCATAGATTCTTATGTCATTCTCATTATTTTTACATTTTGTAATGGAAGCTATCACAGTTCCATGACTTGAACTACTTTGTCCAAGGTGGATACAGGACCAAAAAGACCTGATTTCAAACCCTGAGCTTAAATGCATTGCATTTCCTAACATGCTATGACTCCTTCAAAGCAAAATGTTCTAACATATTTTGTAAAATTAAAAATGAAGGCTGAACCATCCTCTCTTTTATTTAAAGAATTTGTTGTTAGAAAGTCTGATCACTTCTGTGTCTAAGAGGGAATGATAAGTATTTTGTATTCAAAGCAGACTAGCAGCTAGGAATGATCTAAGTCATCTAGCTTGCTGGGCTCACTTACTCTTGTAAAATTTAAGTAAAACCATATGAAATCTTCATCTGTCCTACAGCTTCAGGATTTATAGAAAGCTAGTATTTGATTTTGTCATCTCCTGCTCCAATTTCCATTCTTTTCTAAGTTTTTAAACTCAGTCAAGCCTTAACCCTTATTGCCCCTTTCTAGCTTTCTGGTGACTTCTCAAATGAGCAAGTCAGAAATTCTCATGTTTTCACAAGAAGTCACACACCATTAATTGAGAACAGTTTAGTATACAATTCAATGTTCACTAAAATTTTAATGATGTCAGTGATGGTGGTGTGTGTTTGTGTGTCTGTGTGCATGCACACACACAATGGAGTGGTGAGTGAAGGATATAATTTGACATTACAGAGAATGGTAAACAATCAGGCAGCTCTATCTAAAGGTATATGTTCTTTGGATCTTCTGGCTACCCTTTAACTCAAAGCTAACTCACCAATTATGTTATCAGACTCTTCTCTTACCCATTTTCTTCACATGTTAGTTACCTGCCATCTGTCCCCTGACTCTTGTTGTACTACTGGGAAATTTCACATCCTCTTCCTTCACATTAAGACATAGGATAAGGTGTAAAGGGGTATATTTAATGAGCAATGCACTGTATAAAGGAGTTTTGCTAAAGAGAATTTCATTACCTAACAAAAAAATCATCAGTTCTTTAGGGAAGAAGGAGCACAAATTGGTTGTTATTTAAAGAAAGACACACGGGGATGCTGGGATAGCTCAACAGGTTGAATACTTGTCTTGCAACCTCAAGATCTGGGGATGGATTCCGAGCCCCAGTCAATGCAAATACATATGCTGAACTGTGGTACGACTGGAAACCGCTGAAATGGTGGCTAAGGTTCTCACCTCCCATGAGAGAGGCCTCCAGTTTAGTCCCTGCCCCATGTGGCTCCACATCCACCTGTGTGTAAGGAAACTATGTCACAACAAATATTTACAACTATGGAGGCTGCTCTGGGTCCTCCCCCCTTCTCTCTTTCTCTCTCAAACACACACACACACACACACACACACACACACAGCCACTTTGTCCTACAGGAAGTAGAGAAGTGGAGGTCAATTTACTCCTCCTGCCTCCTTGTCCATCATCTTGAATTACTACTGGAGGCCCTGGAACATGTCAAGATAATGCTTCCTTTGTTTATATCACTTTCAACTACTTTTTAAAAACACGACTTTAGGGGAGAGCCGGGACGGCTCAGCGGGTTGAGCGCTCGCTTTGAGGCCATGAGGACCGAGGATCGAATCCCGGCTCCGGCCCAGGCAGGACCCACGTGCTGAACTGGGGAGTTCCCACAGTTCGGTTCTCTAACTGTCTCTGTCTCTGTCTCTCTCTCTATCTGTCAAAAAGTAAAATAGAAATAACTATGCACTGAA
>PVKE010024074.1:0-10578 GCA_004027555.1 Craseonycteris thonglongyai | reverse complement strand
TGCTTGTGCATTCACTTTTCAGGACAATAACTTATTGGCTACATGGAAACAAATGGTAATCCAGGTGTAAGTATTCCTGGAAAACTGCCCAAGCAGCTGAATGCCCACCTGGAATTCTGCTTTTGGCCTATAGTCAAACTTTTCCCAAATTGGAATGTTTTTGAAGTCGAGGAATACATAATTGTGTTAAGTTTCTTAGTGTGTTTTCGATGCGGGTGACAGTAAGAATCACTTGAGCTGTGAAGGAGAGGACTTTAACAATAAAAAGAAAAATGGATTCTTGGTTCCCACTTGTACAGATTACTCGGCTCTCCACTTGTTCTACTGAATCAGAATTACTATTGCAAACCAAGTTTCCCAGTGATTTAACAATTTGACACATCAAGCACTTACTAGACACCTGGAATTGCATGGTTTCTACTCTGCGGATACTTGAGAAATGACCATTTCCTTTTCTATCATTTTAATCCAGGGAAATAATTAATCATTTAACTAATGTCCCATCTCCTTAAGTTTTCATCCAAAAGTGTTCAATGCAATACTTTGCATTATGTTCTAGTATTCAATTTACTGTAAAGACAATAAAGAGCATTGTCTTTGGAGGCAAATCAGAGCCCAAACTCAGAAAGTCTCTCACTTATTTGTACTGTCATTGTTCTCAGATACAAAATGAGATGAAAGTAATTCTGTCACAAGGGGTATATTGGAGGATTAAAGGGAAACACATAGTCCCATATTTTTCCACAGCAGACAGTTTGATAAATCGTAGTTTCCTTTCTCTGTTGGGAAACTAAGTTTTGGACAAAGTAGTTACCCATTTCAGTGTATATAATAAAAGGGCCAGATAGTGACATAACTGAGCTTCCTTTGAGCTAAAAATTAAATACTAAAATTATTGGATATTAAACATCCAGTCTTCCTGCATTTCTACACCCACCAGTAAATTCACCTTAATATTCTGAAATACTTAACATCTCATTCCCAACTATCTAAATAAGGTTATAAATAGTAACAGTAGCTAGATTTCATGAACACTTGCTATTCTTATGTTTAGAATGTAAAATAACCAATTAAGTACATTATATTAATATAGTCTCAGGTACAAAATGACACCAAAGATTAAGGGCCAAAAATCCTCAAAAAAAAAAAAAAAAGTTTTGTTTCACCCTAGGCATTATGGAAACAAAACAAAACAAAACAATAAGTCACTAACAACAATAAAATAACATCTTAGGGCACAAAAGTGAAATCATATAGATAAATTAGTCTCCCCTCAAATTAAATAACACCATTAGGGCACTAAGAGCTATATTTATTATTTTGACACATTTTAAATATGAAACACTGGCTAGAGTGCATGAGTTAATTCTCATCTACTATTTTTGCTCACTAGCAAATTCCCGGAATCATACCATTGATACTATAGTTGGAGGAATTCCAAGTTAATTTTGCTTTCTTGCAAATTACAATGAATTTAGAGAGTTTGTTGTTGATGAACTGATCAACTGATTCTTGGACTTGGAGTCCATGTTAGTCTCCTTAGCTCAAAACTTTAACTAGATTTTTAAAAGTGTATATATGTGTGACTTTGCAGTTCCACTAGAACACGTAAAAAATAAGGTAATCGCAGAAAATAAATTATGAAAAGTGTGAACACACAGGGAGTACAGAGCATGTTATACCTGCTGAGTCCTCTCTCTGCCCAAGGGGTCCACTTTCTCTCCACACCTGGAAAGTCAACTCTTCTTTGGTTTCCTCTCTCTCTCCCCCTTGTAACACCTAAGGCATTTTCACCATTTTGCGATCTCTTCCTCCCAACTTCTATCTTCCTTCTAGCAGTAAAGCTCTCAACCTTACAGGTGGATTCCACATGATCCTGGGAGTCAATAAAACATCTTATTTTTTTTTGTCCCTAGAGAATTCATAGGTTTTCCTGCATTATTTTTAGAGTGACTCACACACAGAGTGAACAGACATTTCCTTCACTAGTACTTCTCAGGTACCAACTTCAATGTCATAAAAAAAAAAGAACTCCTAGGTCTATTTTATCAGTGACTTCCATGGAAAATGGGAGATGAAGAGGGGTCAAATAAGAAAGGTTAATGAATAGCAGTTTCTTGTTGCCAAACACTATACTTGGTTTGAAATTCTCATAACAGAAACTGCTCATAAAATGCATTCACTCTTCAGAAAAGACTACGCACACATCCACACACTACAATATTTGAGAAGTGACTTGTTCTAAATATTTGATTTGACAGCATGTTTAGACATTTTGCCACAAGGTGGGCCAGACAGGAACAAAGCAGAAGAGGAAGGAGAAGGAAATCCCGTGGAGCTATACTCTTGCTGACAGCTTATAATACAAATCTCATCAATATTTTATTTGGCTCTTTTTGTTTCTAATAAACATTTAGAATGACATCTCATTTCTTGTCCTGGAGCATTTGCTCCAGTCCTTACCTTCTGCCCCCAGTGAGTATAGAAAGGCTCAAGGTCTGGAAACCAATTTGCATGACAAAATTAAAAATGACCTTCCAGACTGGAATCTCCCTGGGGCTTTGATTAGGAAGAGTGGGGAAGGGTGGTTCATTCACAAACTCAGAGACAGATAGGTGAGTACAAAGCAAATGTTAAGTGCCTGAACAGGGAAGTTCTTACAGCTCATCCGCATCCTGTGGTGGACACACTCTGTTACTATTGCCAACACAGCTACTGCAGAAAACTGCCAGAGGACAGAGTGAGGGAGGATGAGTCTGCAATGGGGGAGAGGGGACGATATTTCATACCACTTGGCACCATCTCCTATTCTCTTAATCTGTGTTCAGAAAGGAGGGGATCGAGGGAGCATGTCACAACGGCTCTGACAGCCAAGTTTTTGTCATTTTAATCATAAAAACATGCTGATCCTATTTCACTTAAAATACAGTGAGAAGGTAAAGCACATGTCCTCTATGTTTAATTATTTTTCCATTTTTATTAAAGCATAGTTTGGCATCAAGTATATACCAAAGGAGAAATAAAGAACATTTTACCTATAAATTCTGTATAAACCCATAATTTGAAGCCACTCACATCTTCTTTGTAACAGGTTCCTTTTGGGGGACTAATCCCTTAGCAATTTCCAAAGTTACCACAACATTGACACTCAACAACGTTCCTCCACATAGTTAAATTTTTTGCCGTGTAACCCAGGGCTTTGCAATCAAAGCTCAAATGCAAAACTCCTGAAAGATTGGTGGTTCTGCTTGAGAAAAAGAACGTTTTCTCTTCCCTTGTCCCTTCTGTCCTTCAGTGAATAGTTCCTGAGCATGCATAATCTTGCTTTTCAGGTCGAGTACTCAGCCTGAAATGCTGACATGTTGAGAATTAGACATGGCTTCTGCTGAGGAGCAAGCACTCTGATACTAAGTGGGACTGATTGAAGCTTCCTTGTTACGCTTCCACCTTTGAGAGCATACAGACTGGTGTGTGTGTGTAGAGAGAGAGAGAGGGAGAGAGAGAGAGAGAACAAATAGGTGTATATGAGATAAATTTCAGAAAACATTTATTCATTTGAGCCTCCCAAAATTGTTTCATTTAATTCTACAAAAACATCATCATAAAAATGAACTATACTGTAGTACTAACTAGCTTTCCTCCCTCACTTATTCCCTTTCTCCTCCCTCCCTTCCTTCCTTCCCTCATTCCTCCCATCCTTCTTCAAAAGGGAATTGCCTAGTAACTGCTTTAATGAAGAATTGTATATATTTTATAGAAAAACGTATACCATAAACTCTCAGCAACTCTGATTTATGTGTAGTAGTTGGTCCAAGTTGTTTTAGGAATAAATCAGAAACACACACACGAAATTCAACAGCAGCCTAAGTCTAAATAGTTTACGATGAGCTTCCTTAAATTCTACTCTAGAGGTATTCAGTCATTCTGCCTTGTTTACAGAACAATTCTGAAGAAACACCGTTGTTATATTCATATAACCTGGAATGAAATTATTTGTCTTCATTAGCTATTAAATTGAACTGTTATTTTCATAATATTTAAATGATTTATCAACCTCTTCAACCTGTCATTTTTAACAATTCGAAGGTATTTTAAAATTTAATGCTATGAAATCAGAACTAACACTGACTCATTTTTAGCTTATTTATTTTCTAGTGTACTATTGAAATACACAGTATAGTTAGAATGGGCAGACTGTACCTTTTGTTTGATGAGAAAATTATTTCACCTAAAACAGTAGATGTTGTTGTGACTAGTTAATTAGTTATGTCATCAGCTGTCAAATTAGTGCATTTTTTGGGGAGCTTTTATCTTGATTAAAATTTTCTTCTGAAAGTAATTAAAACCTCATTCACTAGTCTTTGGTGTAATGAATTATCCAACAGTGAAAGTTAAAAAAACATCTCTAAATATTTTTGGTCTGACTGTTGTTTTTTTTTGTTTATTAAATGCCACAGTGACTTAATCTAGTATATGCAGAATCCAAATTATGGGATTATTACTAAAACAAATAAACAAACAAATAAAAACAGACTAGTTCAGCTTAAGGACTATAAATGAAAACTCTTTTTTTTTATTTTTCTTTATGTTGGGGACCAATAAATGTTATTTGAAATGAAAATAAAACATAACAAAAAAACTTATGGTCATTATCAACATCTTAATTTTTGCTTGATTTTGAAGGCACTGGTACAAACATCTTAAAATCTAGGAAGTTTTCCAAATGGAATAAAGTGATTTTATTTGTTTTTGTATTGTGCAATAATCATTTATCCAAGTTTTCACACCTATCACACCTTTTGTCAAAAGAGATCTACTGCCTAACATGATGAGATTATTCCATGAGACATTTTGCTGTTGCTGGTGATAATAAAGGATATTTGTGGGCATTAATATGTCTGTATGTTGCATTTCTGAGGAATGCATGTATTTCATATACTATCTCACTCTATTTTATCCTAATGAAACATCAGAGAGGTGTGCTCTTCTTATTTTCAATTTGCACATATTGAAACTAAAGCTTCAAAATACGTAGTGAATTTTCCAAAGTTACACTGAAAGTGAAATAGCTGAGATTCAAACCATAGCCAGTGTGGAATCAGAATTAATTCACCAAACAGGGACCTAGGCTCCCAGTCTCTTCCCTGGGCTCTGTCAGGGCTCAAGGCGGATGCTTTTAAAGGTTATTCCCTCCTTTCTTACTCCTGTGAAACCTCACCAACTGTTTGTTTCTATTGGCATATTTATGCAAGCTGCAAAGAAACTGTTTTCGTCTCTAAGATTTCATATTTACTTCTATTAATAGTTCCTTAGAATTAAGCTTCAGACCACATGTGCTGTTAAGGTTATTTTAGACTATCTGAGACATTCCTCATCCTCTAGTCCCCAATTCCCACCCCAGCCTTTCCCATTTCTCTTTATTAAGCAGGTTTTATTCTTTTTAGCAATAGTTACTGCAGTCTGACTGAACTTGACGTTCAACTTCTCTTCTTCACTTTGGAGCTCATGGACAAACTCCTTTGCTGAAGCACTTAAAGTTTCTCATCTATCAAAGGCCTGTCCTTTACCACCTTTCAAGATCACCTTTGAATGAATTACTTAAAGTCGGAGATATTCATCGTTCTCTTTTTGTTTTTTTTTAAGATTTATTTTTATTGTTTTTTGACAGAGACAGAGACAGACAGAGAGAGGCAGAAAGAAGGGGGAGGGCTCAGAGCAGCCTCCATAGTTGACATTAGTTTTCCGTATAGTTTCACTCCACAGGTGGACACAGGGCTGCGCAGGGCAGGAACTGGGCTGGGAGCCTCCCGCATAGGTCCCGGCAAGAACTGAACTCGGGGCACACCCCAGCTCAGCGTATGGGTCTGCCTGGGCTGGAGTGTTTTTGTGTTTTTTAAAGATCCCTGAGAAACTGTTCAGTCTTTAGATAAAGAAGGACATTAGGAAAATAAGTTGGCAATTATTTTTTTTCAGTGTTTAGAAATGGAGCTATATTTTGAGCTAGGGAGATGCAAAAAGAATATTTGGCATCAGAGTATTGCTGATGATCATAAAAACCTAAATACTAAAAATGCAAACTCGAGTAATAAAAACTTTAGAAAATGCAGCACTGTCAGCAAATTAGGTAACACCACTCCAACCAAAATTTCTTAATATTTTTTAACAGCTTCATTGAGATATGATTCATATGACATATACTTCACTCATTGTGTATAAAATTCCATGGTTTTTACTTAACCCCCAGACCCATAAACAGTGAAGGATTTATTTTTTTTCAAAAAGTGGTCCAACCTTGGCCCTTGGGTGCTGGAAGGTGATCCCTGGGTCCCTATAATGCTCTACTTGGCAATAGCGTCTTTGTTTGCCTGAATACTTTAACTACTAGACCATCAACCCATGTGATTTGTGGTGGCGGATTCGTGATATGCTACATTAGATACAACTTCTATAGGGATGAGACTAAAGGTGTTAGCCTGAACCTTAGGAGGGTCTGTGGAGCAAAGGTCAGTAATGCAGGCAGTATGAGATCAAGCCCCAGTGAAAACTTCGGGCACCAAAGGCTTGGGTGTTGCCCCCAGTTGACAACTCTCTGAATCTTGTCGTAGACCATAGAGAGGAGGAGGTGATGAAGAGCTTCATGTTTGGACCAATCCTAGACTTTGCCATTTGTATCTCTTCTTTGCGCTGATAGGAATGTGTATGTCTCCATTGTAATACAACTATTATAATCAGTATCGTGTATCCAGATTCTGTGATTCATTTTAGCAAACTTTCAAACCCAAGGGTGGTAGTGGAAAACTCCAAATTTATAGCCAGTTGTTCTGAGGTGAGGATGGTCCTTAGACTCCCCCAAATTTGAGGCTGGTGTCTGAATAAAGGACACCCCTGTGGGAACTATTCTCTTAGACTGTGAATTGTGTCTAGTTCATTCTACTATTGTACTTCGTCTTTTTCCTTAAAGCCCTCTCTACCCCTTAGGCCTTGAAAACCACTAATCTATCTTTTGTCTTTATATATTTACAGATGAAATCATAAAATGTGTGGTCTTCTGTGATTGGATTCTCTAAATTAGCATGTTTTCAGTTTTATACATGTTGTAATATACATCCATTTTTTATCTCTTTTCATGTCTGAATAATATGCCATTATATAGATATACTAGTTTTTTTCATTCATTCATTAGTTTAATGGGCATTCAAGCTGTTTACAAATTTCAACTATTATAACTGTATCTCTTTTCAGATTTTTGGGGTATATACCTAGATGTAAAATTGCTAGGTCATAGAATTCTATATTTATCTTATCAAGGAACTTGTCAAACACTTTCCCACAATAGTTATACCATTTTGCACTCTCACCAGGAATGTGTGATTTTAATTCCTTCACCTCTTGATAATACTTATTAATTTCTTTCATTCTGGTTATAGCCATCCTAAAGGACATAAAGTAATATCTTGTGGTTTTGGTTTACATTTTCCTAGTGACTAATGGCATTGAGTATCTTGTCACACACGGCTAGTATTTGTATACCTATCTTTCTTGAAAAAATGTTTATTTACATCCTTTGTTCATCTTTGAATTAGGTGTTTTTCTTTTTGCTATAAAAATTCTTTATATATAATTTAAACACTAGATACTTATCAGATCTTTGGTTTGCAGATACTATTTCACTTTTGCGAATCATCCTTTTACTTTCTTTATGGTATCTTTTGAAGCACAAGAATATTTTAATTATGATGAAGTCTGTATTTTTTATCACTTGTGGTATTGCTGTCATAGAAAAGAAGGGTTTGCCTAACCAAGATCACAACAATTTATACTCTTATGTTTCCTTTTAATAATTTTATATGTTTAGGTTTTACCTTTATGTCTATGATCCATTTTCAATTATTTTTTTGTGTATGATAGAGGACTTCATTCTTTTGTGTGTGAATAGCTAGTTGTCCCAGAACTATTTGTTGAAAACATTATTCTCTCCCCATTAGATTGTCTTGGCATCATTGTTGAAAGTCAATTGACCATAAATATAAAGGTTTATTTCTGGACTCTCAGTTTTATTTCATTGATCTATATGTCTCTCTTTATTTCAGCACATGCTGTCTTGATTACTCTAGCTTTGCAGTAGTTTTGAAATAGGTATATGTGAGTCCAACTTTGTTCTTTTTAAAAATAGTGTGTGGCTTTTCTGGGTAAAATCTCTAGGTCTTTAGTTATGGAGAACTTACTCTGTGAATGTGTGGGTGGATGATAGATGCAAAAGATGTATTGATCTACTACATATGTACGTATCTCCTTCACACACTCCCCACACACATATAGTTCCAGCTAGACTATAAGTTACCAGAAGAAAGGGATGACTGGGTCTGATTTATTTTCAGATTTACAATCTTTACCTCAACTTTTCTATGATATTGGCTTGTTTCTCTGAATTCAAAGGCAGAAAATCTTATAGCTGAGTGGGAGATGATTGAAGGTTTCATGTAAGTAGTGATATGCCATTCTGCATTTTAAAAGACTACCAGGATTTTGGTGGGATGAAGCAACAGCTTACGCTGGAATATGGAGATGGGAAAAGATGATTCAAAAGCAAAAACAAAACAAAACTGTTTTCTCTACACTTACATGTCACGTTTGATGCAAAATGTGTGGTTTTTCCCACACTAAGCAATTCTCTACTTCTTTGGGGACACCGGTAGGATGTCCTATAACTTCATTTATTCTGGCACTAACTCTCTGGGGTTAAGGCACACCCACAGCTTAAGGCTCGGTCCCACAGGACTGCCCCCAACTTCAGATGTCAAACCCAGTCCCAGCTTATCAATTGGCACCTGTACTTCTCTGATCAACTGGCTATAAATTGCGGGTTCCCACGACCCCCTTCCTGGATTCAATAATTTTATAAAATGGCTCACAGAACTCACAGAAACACTTCTACTGGTGTATTATGCACGATATTGTGAAAGATGAACAACCTGATGAAGCGGTATGCAGAGTGAGGTCCAGAAGGGGCTGAGTGTGGGAACTTTTGTTCACACAGAGTTTGGGGAGAGCCACCCTCCAAAATTGTTTGTCTGTTCACCAACCTGGAAGCTCTCCAGACTCAGTCATTTTGAGTTTTTATGAAGGCTCCATTACATAAGCTTAGTTGATTAGATCACTTGCCTTTGGAGGTTGAACTCAATCTCTAGCTCATCTTTTTTTCTCACCAGAGATCAGGGTGAAGTTGTTGAAAGTATAACCCACCAATCCCAGGAATGGTTTCTGTTAACCAGGTCCCATTGGTCAAGATAGAGTCATGTCATTAGCATGAACTCAGAGGTAGCTGAAAGATGATTATCACGAATAGCAAAAGACATTCTTCTCACACCTATCAGTCAAGAAATTACAGGACTTTTAGAGCTTTTTGCCAGATACCAGGGATGAAGACCAAATATATACTCCTTGTTAGATCTTAACAACACACGACCCAAAATGATGAAGTAGCTGAAGCTAAGATATGTCCAATAAGACAGGTAACTCATAAAAGAAATATGATTAGTCCTGAAAGTCAACATGTTTACTATTTCATCGAGGAAGCATTATATAACAGATAATCTATTTAATATTTGCAAATAGTAGACAGGAAAGTAACTGATATTTATTGAGGTCCTATTATGATACAAATGCTTTACTTCAGGATGTCCAACATTTTCGCTTGCCTGGGCCACACATAAAATACATTAACACTAACAATAGCCAATGAGCTAAAAAAAAAAAAAAAAAAAAAAAAAGAGGTTGCAAAATATATCTCATAATATTTTAAGAAAGTTTACAAATTTGTGTTGGGCCACATTGAAAGCTGTCCTGGGCTGCACATGACCCGTGGGCTGTAGGTTGGACAAGTTTGCTTTACATACGTCCTTTTTTAGCCAATATTTTAACAAATAGCTTGTGAGAGAAACTTAAACAACTTTTATATATGAAGATGATAAGACCCAGAGGTGATAAATTACACAAGGTCAGGTAACATAAAATGCCGGAACTGGGGATATAACCTAAGTCTTTCTGTCCCCAAAGCCCAAGTTCCATCAAAAAAAAAAAAAAAACATCAAAAAAAGCTCATTTGATGTTTTAGAAGATAGTCAATGAATGACAAAATGCCAGAGAATCACTGTGGAGAATTCACTGTGAGAGGCATGGGTTGACAATATATTAACTAAGAAACTGATTTTCTTTTCTTTTTTTTTTTTTTTTTGTTTAATATACATTTTTATTGAATGGGAGATTTTTTGGCAGGACATGTAACTAGTGCTTGATAGGTACTTTTTTTTTTTAATATATAAAGAATGAATAAACCACATTTTGAATTAGGCAGTTTAACACATAATACATTTTAATACTTCATTATAAACTATTAATACCAGTAGTATTTGTTTAATTTCACATGTTAAGTCATATCCCCCTGTCCTTCTGTGCCACCTCTCTTTTCAATAGAATGTATTCATTGGAAATAACTGAGAGTCTAGAAAAAAATAAAATTTTAGTATCAAAATAATTTTCATTCGATGGGCTCAGAGGAAAACAAATAGTTGAGAATAA
>PVKE010024073.1:0-24109 GCA_004027555.1 Craseonycteris thonglongyai | reverse complement strand
TCTCTCTCTCTCTCTCTCTCTCTCTCTCTCTCTCTGTCAAAAATAAATAAATAATTAATTAATTAAAAAAAAAAGAACTTCCAGGGGAAGAGAAGCAGTACCACTGTTGATTGTCTTACCATACACAAATTTATACTTTTAGGACTAAATCCTGGAGGTTGGTGCTTTATATTATTAAAATAGGCCATATTGTCTCAAGCTTGTTTTTTATAACTCTACCTTCTGTTTTAATTAAACCGATTTATCTTTCTGGAGATATTCTGAATAAATAAATAAAGCATTAAAAATATTATGCCAATTATGATACTCCTTCTTAATCTCTTTGTCCAAAATGACCATGATTTAGTCAATAATCCTCCTCCTTTCTGGTTTCTACGTGCTTTATCATCATGATCACTCATTTCTAGACCCTCATAAGCCTTTCAAAATGTAGCACTAAGAGCTGCTCAAAATACTTGCTGAGCAATGGGACTCTGCAGAGGAAGCTGGGACCATAGCCTTCCTTGTTCTCCATGCTCAGTTTCCATACCATTCCATTTTTCCAGTAAAAAAAAAAAAAGAAAAAAGAAAATATTGCAATCATCTTACCTTGTAAGCTAAGAGAAAGACAGCCAAGTTCACATTGAATATATTGTCTTCGAAATGTACGGCTTAGAATGAACGAATTTGAGATAAATTGCTTTGTAGAGGTTGGCTTGATCTAGCCACCCAAATAGTTTTTTTGTTTTTTTTTTAATATTTATTTATTTATTTTTAATTGTTTATTGAGAGAGAGAGAGAGAGATACAGAGACAGAGAGAGAACTGAACTGGGGGAGCTCCCAGTTCAGCACATGGTTCCGCACGGGCCGGGGCCGGGATTCAATCCTCGGTCCCCAGCGCTGCAAAGTGAGCACCTAACCCACTGAGCCATCCCGGCTTCCCCTACCAAATAGTTTTATTCCTACTTTTAGGTACTCTTTATCTTCATTTACAAAATAAGTCAGTTAAATAATTATATATGAACTGCTCAGGGCAGGTTTTAAAAGTAATGTGCCAATAAAATATGAGCCATGGGAAAGACAATTTAGGGAGAAGATCCATTTCCTAATGGAGAGGCTCAAATGGATGGCTGAGGGAGAATGGAAGACAGGAGGGGTAGGAATTCAGTGGGCTCCTGGGGCCAGCGCCATTACTTCCTTCTAATTTTTTTCCTAGTCTGCTGTAAGCAATAAAGACATCACTCTCCTTTTTAAAAATATTGGCTGTTCAGTGTGTGCAAAATTATTTGCTTATATATGTGTCATAGAAATTGACCGTCACTTTTCCTCCTTCTCAGTCCTTCTGAACAACTCAGTGTGGTCCTCCAACAACTAGGATGTTTATTGGCTTAACTGAACTTACAGATAACTTAAAGTCTTAGGCCTTTTTCACAGGAAATGCTAACAAAGAAATCCTTTATCCTGTATTTTTTTAAAAATATTTATTTGTTTTGAGAGAAGGTGTGTGTGTGTGTGTGTGTGTGTGTGTGAGAGAGAGAGAGAGAGAGAGAGAGAGAAGGGGGAGGGACCAGAATAGTCTCTATAGTTGTTTACCATTAGTTGTAACATAGTTTCATTCCACAGAAGTGGATATAGAACTGACTGGGGCGGGAATCAAACTGGGGGCCTCTTGAATGGAAGGTGAGAACCTTTGCACCCATCTCAGCAGTTACCAGTTGTGCCACAGTTCAGCATGTGGGTTTGCACAGGTCATGGCTGGGATTCGATCCTTGGACATCACTGTTACAAGGCAAGTGCTCAACCTGTTAAGCTATCCCAGCATCCCCATTCTATATTTTTCAAATCTATATTTTGTAAAAGAACTGCTCTTTATGTTTGATCAAAATATCTATGTGTGTATATACTGTTAGCTTTGTCACATAACTTATATTCTCTAGATTTCAAATTAATTTATTTAAATATATTTTCTTTCACAAATTGATAACATCTATAGATATTATATGCCTGTCATCTACATATTTATTGCCCTGACCATAAAAAGTGGTCAACTAACAGATTAGCATCCTATAGCAAATCATTACAGAAAGTGAGTGAGTGAGCGAGTGAGTGAATCAGGTGTTATATGATACATTAATCAATACAATATTGTCATTTATAGAGCCATTAATATGTACTTCTAGCCTATTATTTTGAGTCTGCATCAATCTGTCTTGCCCACAGTGATAGCAAGAGATTTCCAAATGCCACATGTAATCAAGAAAACCATTGCTTGTTATGGAATTTTAGAAGTAGAAAGGAGTTTAGGAATCATGTAGCACATTCTCACCTTGGAGAAAATATTGATCTACTGTCTACATTTTACATTCAACTACATTTGCTTTATACTGCAAATATTCTGAGTCAAGAGCTTCATGTTATTTTTTAAGGGATCAAAATTCTTTAAAGGTCTATACTAGAAACTATGTTATAATGATTACATATAATTTTTGTAACACATTTTACTATGTCCTTGTTGGAAAAGTGGATAAATATTTGTCAATTTTCAGATTTTTCTTATCTTTTTTAATTGTTATGATTTCTCAGAGATGTTGTCTGGGATATCACGATTATATCTCTAAATTCCTGCCATGCAGTAAAATTCCCTGAGATTGGGAAAATGAAATCACTTAACCAATTTAGGTGCTTTCTTAGAATATTCTTAGCCACCCTTGATTTGTACCTTAGCCATGAGCTTTCCTTCCAATATGATGATTTGCTTTGACAGAGAAAAAGCAGCCATGTTAACATGACCTTCTCTGCTTAGAAGAATGGATATCGCCCTTTTTTTTTGTTTGAAACATAACTTTTCAAATTCTTTTCATCCTCTGTAGCATTATTCATAAGCCTCAGTTATTGCTGCTGCATTTTTGACACTGTTCTTAAAGGTTTGTGCCATTCTTTTGTATTCCATTTGTAGTTCTGTGCTTCTCCTTCCACATTTGTACATGACCTTTAAAGTGTTGTTTTTTTTTCCTGTTTATAAATGAAATCCTTACTGGAAAAAAGTTGAAAACCAGAGACCAGTGTAAAGAATAAAATAAAAAACAATAATCAACAAATTTCACAACTTAGAAATAATAATCATGCATATTTTAACATATCATTTTATGCAGATGTATTCTTTAGTAACAGTCATATTCACACCTATATTTAAATCCTGCTTTTTTAATTTATAAGATTTTTCTCATAGCATGCAATATTTACATAATTTCAATTGTTTTTAAATATTTCATTATGTAGAATTCATTTAATAGTCTCCTTTTTTGGAAAATATGTCTCTTGTAATATTTTGCTCTTACAAATAAAATTGTGTTGAATATTCTCATACTTTAAAACTCCTACCATAGTGGACAGTTTCTTACCAAACAACAATAATTTAGTTAATCATTTTTATTTTTTATTATGTGATTATTTAAATTTATAGAATTATAATTTAATGTTAGAAATTCTCATCTCTTGTGAGTCATTATTTTTAATACAAAAGAAAGTCTGTTTTTTCTCTAAGTTTTGGAGAAATTCTTTCCTCAATTAGAGTTTATCTGGCTAGATGACATATTTACCTTCTTCAGAGCCACCCATCAATTTCCCAGTCTGCTCTTCCTTTTCAGCCAGACTTAACATTACAAAATAGTGAAGTGCTAGAGTTGATAAACATCATAGCAATTTTCTTTTATGGTACTCTTGTTTTTAGATAAATATAATATGTTGTTTTTTCTATATTTTTCTAAAAGAACAAATTAATAGTGGAATGACATGTCTTATACAGGCTTGGTGACAAAACATGCTTGACCTGACCAGAAGGTTAATGGGCAAAAGAGAAATCTGGAGCTAGAACTCATGGTTTGGCCAGGTGAAGGGAATTGAATGTCTAGAAAATGATTAGAAGAGTAATATTACAATCATGATTGGTCTCTAAGTTCTAAGAAGGGCATTAGTTGGCAACTGAAAATCTAGGGTTCCAAGACTATTTCTCCCAAAAGATATAGTTTTATAAAATGTCATGGTGCCAAGTGGATTAGTGCTTAAGCTTGTCATCTTCTCTTAATTACGGCCATTGGTGATAATCAGAGAATAAGTAGAAGTCAAATTATATAATTTGGCAAATGCAAAATGGGTTGGGGAAGACTCAGCAATAGTAAGTAGGCAGAGATACCTATCACTCCAGCTAGTTATATAAACACTCACCTTAGAGCTACTAACGTGCTTGAATTTAATACATATCATCCACCCCAATCAAGATTGGCTTAAGGATAGTACAAGGTTGAGAATGCAGGCTGAAGATTTTGGTGCCTACTGTTGTGAAGGACTAGATTGGAGAAGAGGCAAGAATGACCAAAACCAAGACTTGACTGTACTAGATATTCTGACTTCGACCAAAAGAGTCTTCAAGGAGATAAAAGAATGTTTCACCATTATCTCTCTGTTATTACTTTACCACACCTCTGTACAAGAATATACATTAAACAACTTGGTTATATGCTTTATTTAAATATATGACCTATATTATTGCCCAACCCCCAATAACATTTATTTTATGCTTACTGAAGCCACTTTTGCTACTCTTATACCATTATGGCTATATTTTTAAATGACTGTTCTCACCTCCTTAAAAGAGAAGGTAAAACCTGACCCATTTTAATTTTTTTGTAACAAGATATATCTTTTAATATAAATGTCTTTATCATTAGTGAAACCATTGAAATTAATATATACCTATGAGAGTATTTCTGTGTCTAAACAAAATTTATTGTGTCTATTAGGCTTATGCTTTCTGCCTTGATATATTGATGTAAGGATGTATTTTTCATAGTCACCACATTCCACTGCTTTTTTTTTTTTCTATAGAGACTTACTTGGTGTGTTTTCTTGATGTTACATTTTTCTAGGTCAATATATATATTGTTTTCTATGCTATTCAGTCTTATACTTTTTTCAGAATATTTTTCTTCTCTTTAGATTTTAATTAAAAAATATTCTTGATTGGATCAGCAACTCTTCTAACAGATAAAAATTTGAGGCTGTTCTGGCAAGGGATAAAGTAAGATGTAATTTATCTCTTGCCAGAAGCTACATCAGATACTTTGGTAATCTTTACAGAATTTCTTGGCTTGGAATAATAAAACATATTGATGAAATTCATGTAGCTTGTGCTGAGAGCTTTAGCTTTAAAAAAAGCCTAAGGCTTAAAAGTTTTTTGTTATTTTTTTCTAATGGGACAATACAGTGCTTAATGCAGTCATGCTCTTCTTTTTATATTTGAAAACTTATTTATTGCTGCTAGTATTTTTAACACTTGCCTCTCAGGTCTTTCCCATTATTGAAAGAATTAACAGAATAAAGATATTTTTTTAATTAAAAAAACTTTAATCTCATTTTAAAAAGTTTATATTATAAATTATTTTTGGTATTTTTATTCGTTGAACATACTTTAAAAGAAAAAAAATCTGAGACATCTAAATACATGAAAGAAGTTAAAATAAATACAATATTCTTTTTAGCCAGGAATGTCTTAGTTTTTAAAATTTTTTCTTTTGATTTAGGTCTCTACTAAGAAAATGAGAAAACCCAACATGACTGTGAATCAATACAATTATTATTATGTTTAGAATATACTTCTTTAGGCTAATGGTTTCAGAAAATTGATCACAGTATTCCATCATCATTAGTTACTGCATTTGCAAGCTTACCCAGGGCATGGTAAACTCACTTCTAATTGTCTTTTGTTAGTACTATTTTTCTAGGACCTGTAGAAGGATGGTAGCTCTCACTCCCTTTGGACTTGGTTTCCTGGTTCTCAGTCTACAATTACTTGACTGTTGCCTTTTGGTTATCTTGGCAGAGTGAGAACATTGTGGAATTAGGGATGTGGTATTTTCCCTGAAGACTTATAATTGAGCATGAATCACCACTTCTGGCCTGCTACGGAGGATGGCCTAAGTCTATAAATCCTATGTGAAGAAGTTAGTGTCTTTTCAGAAGGTACTACAGGTAATCTGTTTAGCAAATGTCAGACCTTGATTGCACTATTGGTTATTCAAGAAGCACTGAGAATGAAATATGTCATCAAAATGGAGATAGACACTGAGATTTTAGAAGCTATTATAACAGCTAATGTTATCCTACTTTGTTAGACACATGAGATAAGTAATAGGTTGGTCTCAGTGAGTTTATAATCAATCTATATAAAAAGAACATGCCTAGATTATTATAATAAAACCAGTTGTTGTAATGAGAAGATGTATTAGGAAAGCAAGAGGAGTTCTAAACCGAGGGGAATCATATTTCTAAGATGGCTTCCTAGAGTAGGTGATGTATGAGTTTGGTCAAAAAAAATGAACATAAATTAGTCACAGAAGGAAGAAAATTCTATACAGAGACTGTAGCCTGAGGAAAATATTGGGGTCAAGAAATGACATAATGTATAAGGAATAACAACAAAATAATGTTTTTAGAGGATACTAAGTGAAAAAGTAGCAATGGAAATTGGAGTTGTAGATAAGATTATGGTTCAGATCATTGAAAGTGTTGTAAGTCATCTAAAAAAACTTTGACTATAGCTGAGAGTAATTAAAAACATCTTTTAGTTTTTCGGTAGATGAGGTGATAACTTTATAGTTATAATGGCTTCACTGGCTGTGGGGAAGAGAGATGCCTCATTGTGAGGACAGTCAGAAAACCTTGTGGAGAGAGAGGCCACATGGCAAGAAACTAAAGTTTTCTGCTAGCAGCCATGTGAGAAAATCATCATGGAAGTGAATCCTCCAGTCCTGGTGAAGTTTTCAGGTAACTACATCCTCTGGAGAGGCTTTGAGCCAGAATCATCCATTAAGGTCTTCCTGAATTCCTAACATTCAGAAACCGTGTGAGATAATGTGCTTGTTGTTTCAAATACCTGCACTTAAGAGAAGTCAGGATGGCTAGGAGAGAAAAGATATAAATATTTTAAGAGTTAAAAATTTTTTGGATTTAGATGATCATTATATGTGGAGCCAGAAGGAGAGGAGTCAAGGCTGACTGATACATTTCTTGCTTGGGTGGCCTGGTGAATGGTGGTGGTGAGACAGAGAGTCATATTTTTGGAGAGAGAATGGATTTGCTTTTGAACACCAAGTTTGAAGTGTCTATGAGATGTCCAAGTAGAATGTCCAGAATAGATCTGTCAATGAAGAGATAGAACTTTAAGAATCATTAGCATATGGGAGGTAGCTGAATTTATAAATGAATATAATCATTTAGGAATGAGCACAGAGTAAGAAAAGTAGTTGCTTGAAGAAGCAACCTGGAAGCAGTTGGCCTATAAAAGACATTTCAGGAAAGCAAAAAGAAAACCAGGAAAGATAGTTGGAAAAACTTGAAAAGCTTGATGATTTGGTTTCTGACATTAGATAAGGCTTCTCTTTCTCTGACATTGGGGAGAAGGTAGCAAGAATGAGTACGCATTTTAGGTAATGCTCTGAGCTGGATGGATTATTGAAAGAAATCATTCTTGATGGTGCAGGTTTCCCAAATGAAGTAGAAGACAAGATCACTTGTTTCAAGTAAAGGTAGTGATGATTGAGTAGAGAGGAGATGCTTTGGAATAGCCACAGAGAGAAAACAGAACATGGTAAGTAAGCAAAGACAAGGATGGATTGTGCTGCATACTAAACTGAGATTTGGAGACCATGTCTTTGAAGTGAATGATACCAGTAGAAAACTATGACAACATGTACAACTGGAACTCTTTCTATTTTACTTCAGCTGAAGCCCTAAAGCTCATAACAATACCATAGAAACAGATAACCTGTTCAAGACATACTGAAAGATTGTGGTTAGTTTTGTAAACCTTAGTTCACCACCTTTCTGGAGTATAATAGAGAAGTCAATATTGATCTAAGAGATATTGAAGAATGGTACAGTTTTAGAGAATGTTGGTGTTTAGTGTGTTCACTACTTTCAGCACACTCATAGAGAGAGGTAGAGCACTTTTGCAGGTTTTAAGCCAAGTTGAGAGGAAGGCATTTGAGAAAAGTATATGGAAAACTTGATCTGAGTAGCTTAAAGCAGGGGTCTCCAAACTGTGGACCGTGGGTTGCTACTGGTCTGTGGCCTTTTAGAAACCAGGTCACACAGCAGGAGGTGAGTGATAGGTGAGTGAGTGAAGCTTTATTTATATTTACAGCTGGTCTCTATTGCTCACAATACCACTTGAGCTCTGCCTCCTGTAGGATCAGTGGTAGCATTGGATTCTCATAGGAGCATGAACCCTATTGTGAACTGAACGTGCAAGTGATCTAGGTTGCATGCTCCTTATGAGACACTAATGCCTGATGATCTGAGGTGGAGCTGAGGTAGTGATGCTAGTGCTGGGAAGCAGCTACAAAAACAGATTAACATTAGCAGAGAGGTTTGACTACACAGACACCATAATAAATCAATTGCTTGCAGACTCACATCAAAACTCTACCAGTGATAATAGTTACAGTGTAATAATAATAGAAATAAAGTGCACAATAAGTCTAATGAACCATCCCCCAACCCCACCGCTGTCCATGAAAAAAAAAAAAAAAAAAAGCAAAAAAACATTTTCCATGAAATTGGTCCCTGCTGCCCTACAGTTCAGGGGACATAGTCAATAATGAAGGGCCTGGCTGGGGCTGGAAAAACAATAAGATAATGGGTTATTTTCTGAATTATCCTAAAGGAATTCAGATGCTTTAGATATATTTCCACTATTGAGGGGTAAAGTTGTGTTTCCCATTCACCAAATGTGTTTCCCAACAAGAGAGTCAGCCCATAGTCTCCTTTAATGAAACCCTTCCTCAAGAAACCCCTTGGGATGAGGTGGCATCTGGAAGAAAGGCACTGCCACATCTAGGAAACTGTACGCTTTCCCACTGTAAAGTCAGGGAAGGGTAAGTAAGAAAGCAACCTTCAGAGGAAACTGTAAATATATACTGTTTAATTCACACATTGTGTACAAAAAACAAAAAGGAAGAAACCAACCAACCAACTAATCAAACAAACAAACAAACCTGATGCTAAATCATAAATGTGCCTGCCAAGATGGACATTTATTGCCTATTTATCTCTTTTTTTTTTCATGTTTTCTATCTCAGCTTAGTTGTAAAGGGACAAAGGCAGTATCCATGGAATGGGAGAGGAAGCAGCATAGGAAGAGACAATGTATTTATTACAATTCTTTCTCCACTGTAGGTCTCTCAAGTGTCAATAGTCCTGAGCTGCAGGAAGAAATAAGCTTCATCTTTGCTCAGTTGATTTCACACTGGACTGAACTGGACTGGATTGAACTGGACTGGACAAGAGGAAATTCTCTTTAGAGTGAACTTGACATTTTATTATTTAACATTAATTAGCTATCTGGATGAGATTTTATCAGTGGTAGGAAAAAGCAAACAAAACGATGACAACAAAAATCCTAAGGGGAAGCCGAGATGGCTCAGTGGGTTAAGTGCTCACTTTGCAGACCCGGGGACCGGGGATCGAATCCTGGCCTCGGCCCATGCGGACCCATGTGCTGAACTGGGGAGTGCCCCCAGTTTGGTTCTCACTGGGGTGAGACCCTGGCCCAGTTCCTGCACTGTGTAGCCCTGCACCCACCTGTGGAATGAAACTATGTGGAAAAACTAATGATGTACAACTATAGAGACTGTTCTGGGCCCTCCCCCTTCTCTCTGTCTCTGTCTCTGTATCTCTCTCTCTCTCTCTCTCTCTGTCAAAAGCAATAAGAATAAATCTTTAAAAGTCCTAACACATTTGGCAGCAGTGGGAATATTAAGGTTTTTCTCTATTTAAGTCAAACTTATTTAATAAAGAATATTGTTGTTTGTTTGGATGGTTTCCAATAGTCCTACATTGCGTGGATGTCCACTTGAGCTATTTTTGTGGTGAGATCTATACATGGACGAGGACATAATGAATCAAAGGTGTCATAAAAATGAGTTAGATGATTAATCATAAAATTCTGATTGAGTAAAAAGGAAAGAAAGTAGGATTAAAACAGGGCTAATAAACTAAGAACTGAATTGAGGATTGGAATATTCAGGAAGTTGATGAGTGAAGGAGAGCAAAATGTACCACCCTTAGATATGCCTCTTTGGCATATTGATAATTCTGAGTCATTTACTTTTAAGAAACAGAAGACACAGGAGAAGCTCTAATAATAAAGTAGAAGTTGCTCTTTTGTAAGAGACATTTATATTTATAAAGAAAATCTTTGTTTGTAAGTGAGTCTCCCTCTCTATGCAGGGAAAAGAAGGATGACTCAATCTCTAGAAACACATCAATGGAAAAGACAATTGACTGAAATCTGTGTAAGAAACTTACCCTTATATACTGTGGTTTTTATGGTAAACTTCCATAACTGGCCTCCCATCAGAAAAACATCTTTTGTTTTTAACTGGAGATGGTATTTAAGGTGATGACTTGAGCCCTTTGGGGGAGTTACTTACTTAGTCTTCCTGGGTATCTCACATGTATACAAGATGTATTCATGTTATTAAACTTCTATTTGTTTGTGTCATATTAATTTTTTAAAATTTATTATAGAGGGTCTTAGCCAAGAACTTAGAAGGATAGAGAAAAAATATTTTTCCTTCCTTAGAGTGAGCAACTGACATGAGAACCAGAAAACGAGAAAGTTGAAATGATTGAAAGTTGAATTTTGACACCTCTAGATTAAAGTAATTTCCAATGTTGACACATCCTAAATTTTTCCAAATAACTTGAATAATTCAATTAATTTCAGCAGATAATATTGAGTATGTGGTGAATAAGATGGAGTCTACTCTCAGATAAACATGTGAGAACATAGAGAGAAGCAATTAGAACAATTTCAATATAAATTTTATTAGAAACAAAAATAGTGTAGGCACAGAGTATACTAAAATCACATAATTGAGGAGTTTTTAATATTAACTGTGTACTCATTATGTTCTAGATAGGGTGTAACTTTAGGGGATAAAAAGTTGAAGAGAAAACTTATTGACCCTTGAGTATTAAAAAAGTTGATGAAGAAGTCACACATGTGAATACATAATAACCAAACAATGAAGTAAATGAGTGCTGCTAAAATGGTTGCAGAAATATGAAAAAGGGAGCATCTAGAAAGCTGAGGGAGTTAAAACACAAAAACAAAAACAACAAAAAAACAACTTACCTTGGAATGGTTGGATTTGATGACATTAGGTTTAAATCTTAAAGGACATATGAATATTAGAATTTTTCTGTCAAGAAATAAAAGTAGGAGATGTTGGGATAGCTCAGAAGGATCAGTGCTTGCTTTGCTACCACGAGGTCCAGGGCTTGAACCCTGGCCCTAGTCCATGCAAACCCATGTGCTAAACTACAGATAAACTAGTAACCACCGGGATGGTGGTGAAGGTTCTCGCCTCCCATATGGGAGGCCCCCAGTTCAGTTCCCAGCCCATGCAGCCCCACATCCACCTGTGTGGAATAAAACTGTGTCACAACTAATGATGTTCAACTGTGGAGACTGCTCTGAGCCCTCTCCCCTTCTCTCTCTCTCAATCTCTCTCTCTCTCTCTCTTTCTCTCTCATCTTCTCTCAAAACAATAAAATAAATATTAAAAAAAATAAAAACAGAAGAGGAAAGGTATTTTATATTTCAACAAGAGGCTGCATTTGAGTTAAACCTTGAAGGATGAGTAGAATTTTCAAAGAAAGTGATAGAAGAGAGAAGCAGAGAGGAAAACATTATTTATTTACTTATTTATTTATTTGAGAATGGAGAGTTATCCAGCACTTAATAGAATTAGAAAAATGAACATAGAAATGTAAATTATGTCCACCCAGTGAAAGAGCTTAAAGGCTTGAAGATACTTAACAATACACGCTTATGAAGAAATAAAGTCCTAATGCAGAATAGTGAATGAAGGGATCAAAAGAGGAATGGATTCCAGAGGCCATTTGGAAATGGAACAAACTGAAGTTGTTGACTCAAGATGTGGGAGGCATGGGGGGCGGAAGCGGGAGTGGACCCCAGATATATGGTGATGGAAGGAGAGCTGATTCTGGGTGGTGAGCACATAATGCGATACATAGGTGATGTAATGTAGATTTGTACATCTGGAAACTATCTAATTGTTACCAATCAATGACACCCCAATAAATTTAACAATAAAAAAAATAAATAGGGAAAGCCGGGACGGCTCAGCGGGTTGAGCACTCGCTTTGAGGCCCCGAGGACCGAGGATCGAATCCCGGCTCCGGCCCAGGCAGGACCCACATGTTGAACTGGGGAGTTCCCACAGTTCGGTTCTCTAGCTGTCTCTGTCTCTGTCTCTGTCTCTATCTGTCAAAAAGTAAAATAAAAATAAATATGCACTGAAGATAAAATAATTACTCTCTATAAATATAAAAAGATATAAAAAAATAAAATAAAATAAATAAATAAATAAAGATGTGGCGGGGGGCAGAAATTCTCTTGGATTTTCAGGGCCACATAATTATATATGTGAGAATATAAGACTTCTATTAAAAGACATAGGAAAGTCATGAGGTGGTGCTGGCGGATCAGTTAGGATATAATGAATTTGAAGGGCTGGCTGTATATTTTGTGGCATTGGCAGACAAACACTTGAAAATGTGAATCTGTAGTTTTGTGAGAGATTAGAGGTATAGGGCCAGAAGTTATTTGCTTAGAAATTGATAGGTGCAGCCACAGGAGTAAATAAAATTTCTGAATGAATGAATTTGTTACAAGATATTTACCCTATATGAGTTATAAAATCCTTGGAAAATATTATGAAAGCTTTATGTATCCTTGCCAGAAAAACATGCAAACACATAGACACAAAATTTTGTAGACCTTAGTTTTAGTTTTCTTGGTATTAAAAGAAAAGTGAGCTGAGGAAAGATATTTGTAAAATACTTACGTGAAGGGGACCGAATAAGGAAAAGATACAGAGCAATATAAAACAAAGTATGATGATGAAGCTGTTTTAAAAGATGCTTTAGGGGGATGGCTCAGTGGGTTGAGCACTTTCCTTGCAGCCCCAGGGTCTGAGGATCGAATCCTGGCTTCAGCCCCTGAGGACTCATATGCTGAACTGGGGTGTGCCCCCACCTCTGTTCTCACCAGGGCAAGACCCTGGCCTGGTTTCTGTACTGTGCAGCCCGCCGCTGCTGTGGAATGAAACTATGTAGAAAATTAATGACATGAAACTATGGAGACTGCTCTGGGCCCTCCCCCTTCTCTCTCTCTGTCAAAAACAATAAAAATGATTTTTTAAAAGATGCATTAAAGTAGTTAGTGCTACAGAGTGTTTCAAGAGTCTTAAAACTAAAGAGAAGTTTTTGGATTTGGTGATCATTGCATTGGTTCACCGTTGACTTAAGACGAGGAAGAAATCATTTAGTAGAGTAATAGGAACAAAAGCCAAATTTCAGTGACCTATGGAGTAACTGGATTGTGAGACTAAGTGGAGATAATTAAGTTTGTGAACCCCGAAAAATATTTTTTCCATCAAGATAGATTTCCTGTGGTTAACTGAACCTAAATTTAAAACTAGAGGCTAACACCATTTGTTGACAGAGATCTCTCATGTCTCTGCACTCTGGGGAGAGCCACAGATGAACTTTCAACCTCTTGTACCATGGTTTGACTACTTATACAATACTGAATCAGCCACTACAGTGAAGCTCCTCATTCCGTTATCACCATACTACCACCTACCCAATAAACTGATTTGCCCTGATCAATCAGAACTGCACACTTGTATACTTGCTTGCATGTACATCAACCAATCCAAACTGATCAGACATGAAGCCCTCATTTGCATAAATGGACCTGAATGAAAACCTGGGTGTAAACTTTATAAGAAACTGTCTCTTTGTCTAAGCAGTTTGGGTTGCTACTTGAATCTGTGTCTCCTAATGTGCATTTATTCTTGCTAAAATAAATGCTTTTTATTCCTTTTAGAGCCTAACATTAGTTTTGGTTGACAAGTTTAATCACAGATATAAAAAGAATGCAGTGACTTGAAGAAATATGCTGTTTTGGAAAGAAATTTTTATATACGGTAGTTTTTTTTTAATTGGGCATGTTTTTAGGCAGAGCAGAAGGAACCAATTATAGAGGAAGAATGAAGATATATGAAACAGATTATTAAGAAATTTCAACTGTTATTATTAAAAAAATTTATTTTATGTGCAATGTTACTACTAGCTATGGTTGCATTTCTCATAGCTAAGTCTTACAAGTCTACTCATGGGGCACAAGAACACATTAAAAAATAGAACTGTGTAAAGAAGAATAGACAAGTGTGAAGATTTTCTTGCTCTATATCTATCAGACAAATCCCTTCAAAACAGAGACGTAATATTGGACAATACTGATCAGAGGCACTCTCAGCATCAGAGCTGTTAAGTCTCAGTGCTCTTGGTTATTAGAACTTATTCTCTCTCTGGTTAGTAATATCATGTTTCTCAAAATTGGTTCTCCACTAAAATCATGCAGGGTGATTTAAAAAATATGGAAGCCTTGACGCTAACATCAGTAATTCTGATGTAATTGGTCGGGAGTGGGGTGTGAACATGGAAAATTTTTAAAGGTAATGCTAATATGCAGGCAACCTGAAGAATCACTACTATAGCATATTCAGTATGGACTTCAATATCTCTGCTGGAGATAATATATTTCATCTTAGGTATTTTTCAAAAGTTACTTGAGGAAGGTATGGATGTTAGCCAAAGTCTTGAGAAGCCTTAGAAAACTCCATTGAGAGATACTCATTCCCTTGGGGCAGTAAAACAGAATTGTTTCATATTTCTCCTTTTACTCAGCTTAATCAAGTCTGTTCAACCATAGCTGTGAGGAAACAAGCCTTAGTAGTAGCTTATTATTTGGACATTTGTGAAATTCATGTTCAAGGAAAACTTAATAGATAAAGCAACACTCCCAGGAGATAGATTTCCTTTTCTGAAATCACCACCAGGCTGCAAAAAAGTTACATTTGTTTGCTCTGGATATAGAAAAAGTCTATACATGCAAGTAGGAATGGGTCTCTTCTTCAGAGATAATTATTTTTCCAGGGTTAGAACAGTCAGTCCTACAAATCATTTTCAGATTTTAGTTTTAGGATTAATCTACACTTGGCCAGTAATTCACTCCCTTCTTCTCCTCTCCTTCAAGATTCTCTGATCTCTAGGGTCATTAGCAAGTGTGAGAATTACCCAAGAATTATATGAAGTTGTGGTAGCTAAAGTGAATGCCTCATTAGCATGTGAGAGAAAAGCCCAAACAACACTATCAAAGAGTGTTAAAACTGTCCAACGAGGTGGGGAAGAATTGGATAGAATTAATTTAAATCACTTTAAAGCCAACAAGAATGAAAGAATTATTTCCCCTAATGGTTTAAATTTAGCCTCTTTGTGAGTGAAGGTGTGTACATTTTTGTGTAATTACAAGCTTGATGATTACCTAAATTTGTTCTTAACTGATGATTTATATAGTAAAAACAAAATTAAAAAATGTTGACATTTCAGCCATCCTTAGAAAGCAGAAAAATCCTAAAGAAGCAGTTAACAGGAAAAATAAGACATGCCAGGAGAATATCTGAGGCAGTTCACTATAACATGATACTGTTACTATCATGGTGGACAATTAAAATAACTAAGGCATACAAAAACAGATCAACAACAATATAATAGGCAGACTTGATTAGGAATCTAATGAAGTCACTTGGTTTTAATTTGTATCCATAAACCAGACAAAAATTTCCCACCAAATAAGGTCAGACTTGAAAGAATGGGGAGGATGGAACCAGGTAAGGGTAAGTAGAAATAAAAATAAATAAACAAACAAACAAACAAACAAACAAACAAACAAATAAATAAATAAATAAAACAGGAAAAGGAAAAGCTATACCGGTATGTACCAAAAATTTCCTTCAAGCATCAAGCCAGCAGTTGGCTTCCTCAAGTGCTTAAAGAGCTTGTAGTTTATTGAGTGGGTAAAAGTGATGGGAAGAATTAGTGGATAATTGTTACAGCTTGCAAGGAAAATGAAATGCCAGTTGCTATTAATGAACTTCTACTAATGCCTTTCTACTCCAACTGGCATCTCTTAGGAGCAGAGCACTTGAGGAGCTCAAAGTTTTTCAGTTTCCAAGAGGTTTGAGCATAGACAAAGGTGTGTTGATGAAAAAGGGGTTCTGCAGGAAAGTAACCTCACAGGGTGATCTGATCATAAATTAGTGGGAAGGTCATGATTGGTCACATCCCAGACATAAAAATTCCTCAGTAATATGTTTATCTGTGTCTTAAGCAAGTGCTGTCCATTGTTCCTGTGCATCTAGGTTAAAACACCTTTGAAATAAACAGTAACCACCATCAAGAGAAAACATAATCTTGCTATAATAACTATTCTGTAATCCAATTTCCTCCTTGCTTTCTTCTACCTTCATGTAATTTTCCTTATGTCCCCTCCTTAATTTCAAATGTATAAAAGAAATTGTAAAACTTTGGAGTATTTGAGATCTTGCTTTTTTGGTAATTGTCATCAGTTTTGGCTCAAATAAACTCTTTTATTTTTTAAGATTTATTCTATTGTTTGAGAAAAGGAGAGAGAAAGAAGGAGAGAGAGAAAGAGAGAGAGAGAGAGAGAGAGAGAGAGAGAGAGAGAGAGAGAGAGAGAAAGGAGGGCCTAGGTCAGTCTCCATAGTCGTGCATCATTAGTTGTGGTATTGTTTCATCCTACACAGGTGGATGTGGGGTGGAAACCGAACTGGGGACCTCTGGCATGGGAGAGAACCTTCGCTGCCATCCCAGCAGCTACTAGTTGTGCTGCAGTTCAGCATATGGGTTTGCACGAGCCGGGATGGAGGTTCCTCCCCTGACCTAGCAGTTGCAAGGCAAGAGCTCAACCTGTTGAGCTATCCCGGCATCCCCTCAAATAAACTCTCATAAAAATTCTCTACAGGTTTGGATGTTTCTGATGTTGACAGGTGACTTTGATATAAACGATTTGGGCCAAGGTACATGAGTAATTGGTAACCCATTGCTTGAGCAAACTCACTGTTGCCTCTACTGTCTACCTCTACTCCAGGAAGCATCTTCTAAGAGCAAAATAAGGCAGTGTGAACCTTCATTGTCTCCCAAAGTAGCTGAAATGTTACGCTTCTGCTATATTGAAAACTGGGCATATAGAGATCATGTAATAGATTAAAGGTCTGCTAAGTGCTTATTGGAATAATCTTTCCTTTACTTGCTAAAATCAGAAAAACGCAGGTAGCACAGCAGGCTAAGAAAAATACTAAAAGAAAAATTGGTATTCTTACTGTGATGTGCACTGGTATTCCTTAACTAAAAGCAAAGCAATCACTACTTGGTATCATATATCTCAAACCAAAGGAGTTTCCCCCATCTCTGCATGTCAGGGACTGAGTTGAATCATCCATTCTTATTTTACTCTCTTAATTCTGCAAGAATCTGAGCCAGTAAGGTATCTCCACTTTTGAGGTTAGATGTGAAAGTACTGCATTGTTGATTACCTGGCATATGTAGAACATTGGTCATTTCAGAAAACAATTTTGAGGGATTTTGACATTTGCAATAGAGGAGATCCACAAGTATTTGATTTGATAAGTTGCTTCCTGCTGCCTCCTTCCTGTCAGAGGTACTGAGCATAAAACGGAGATCAGACTTCTGGAAAGAAAAATGCTTTATATAAATGTTCCTACTCATATTGTTTTATAGTCTCCTATGACAACCTCCGCATCAAAGATTTATTCTGGGTAGTTAAGTTATACAACAAAATAACTGATGTGAATTTTGGCAAGAAATACAATAAGTGGATAACTTGCCAGGAATAGGTATCCATATGAAATAAACAGAAGTACCGGTAATGAGAATAGGTAAGTGTATGCTCATCAGGGGACTACTCCTCTGAAATTGTTTCCTAATTTGTCCTGATAAAATACCTTTGAGCTCAGCAGTGCCTCAATCTATTTTTTTGGGAGATGTGCTTCATAAACAAGCTAACTTTCGCATGAAAAAAAATTAGCTGTTTTGGATACTACAATTCATTAGAAAAAAAGGGGGTTCTGAAGTTTGAAGGGCTTTTTGAGAAACATGAATAAGGAAGAAGAGAAAAATGAGCTCCAAAACATTAAGCTTTGTTTGCCAAAAAGGGGCATTCACTTCTAAACATAAAATCCCTCATTTAGTATTGCTTAGGTATTAGATGAAAATATACCTCACACATATCAAGGATTATGCATATTAGTTCTAGAGAGATTATTTTAATATTTTATAAGGTTAAGAGTTGTAAGCTGAGAGAGGTAATGTTTTGTGAGTGAGGTTGTGTGTTTGGCTCTAATGAATCAGTGTGATTTCTTGAAGATTCTTCCCATTTGCTTCTATGAATAGGACATTTTTTTTGGAGATAATATAAAGGAAAGGAAGGTTAATCAGATCATTTTCTGTGTTGTGAGAGACAAGATTTTTTTCTCTTTATAACATAACTTATTAATTCCCCAAATTTTCTCCTAGATTCCTTTTTTCTATTGAATGAAGCTTAAAAACTCTGAGGGATTGACTTCCAATACCTCATGCTTTTGTTAAAATACGTTTCAACATGCTGTAATTAACATTAACATCAAATTCTTATTTCTGACTCCAAGGCACTCAGAAAGCAAAGATTACAGTGCAGTTTAGATAAAAAATGAACAGAGGGTAAGAATCTTCACAAAATGTGAATAACAGAAAATATGTCTAACAGCTCATGTTATTGTGCATCCTTCAAACTTGTTCTTCCTGAGATTTTGCCAAATATAAGTAAATGTCTGACACTCTGAGTTAACATTTAAAAATACGCCTTAGTTTCATAATCACTGCAGTGCAGAAGTTATTAAAGCTATAGCAGTTCAGCATGAAAGAAGCCAGGAAATAGTCTGCATTATTTTGTTTCCTTAACCAAATGATACTTTTTATGAAATCTTCATTATCTTAATTTTAGACTACACATTAAATCTTCATAAACATAAGAAATAAAATATAGAGTTTATAAAGAAGACCATAAATTCATAGTATGCTCTACAGAGAAAATTTCAAAAAGTAGAAATTATTTGACTAGTGAACTTATTTTAATTAATATCTATACAATACTGTAAAAAGAGCATTGGATTATTTGGACTGCTAGTGGGGTTAGATGAAGATTAAGAAATTTACAGTGAATTTTACTCTAGGTGCAGACTTGCTTTAACTTTGGTAAAATTCAGCTAACATTTAATGAGCAGCTGCCGACAGTCAGTACCAATGTGTATTTTTGTATATGTTACCTTCCTTGATCTGATTAGCATTGTGAGGTAGAAAGCATATTGATGTTTGGTTTGGAGAAATATAATATACCTTTCAGGATAGTACTGCTTATAAGTGACTGAATTTGTATTCATAACATGTGTAGTCCTCATCTTTTTCACTATGTTTTCTCCCCCAAATATATTCAGTTTGGTAACAGTGAAAGAAAACAGAACTAAAAATAGCTATTTTTCATGAATCAAATAATAGTTTAACTAATGAAAACTGTCTAAGCAGACTTTCATAGCTATTACAATCAGTAGTGATACTGAGAAAAAAACTCTTACACCTGTATTCTAAGATTTGCATCAGACTTATCCTGAAGTCTTAGCTATCTTTTCCAGATAGTTGTGGAAGAGAAATATGAAAGTTCATCTTTATAGTATTTTGAAAGCAGTCTCACATTGGTGTTTGATTGATGTGGGCCAGAGTGCCCCAAGGTTAATGCTGTTATTGCCTCTTAGTCCTACAAAGTGGCATTAATGGTGTATGACTTTGGGTTGACTAGCACACACGTGTCAGGAGGAGAACATGTAGTTGAATCTTGCAGTTGTGTTGGTGAATCACCTCTATGGGCTTCTCAGTCAACTGCAGCTCTCATCTGCTTGCACAGTAGCTATGCTGGCTGTACTGGGTAGAGATGATTTTGTCATCTTTTTTTTTGGAAGGGCTTAGTGTAGTTTGTGAATGCGTTATTTGTTCTAAACTTCCTAGGACACAAAGGATATTCATTGACAATGGCTTGTTTCTTTTTCAGTGTATCAAAAACAGTTGAGAGAAACAATATCTAGAATCTGATCTCTCCTTCTAATGCATAAATAATTTCAAGCCTTCCATAAAAGGAGTGATATATTGATGTCATAGCAGGCACTCGATAAATGCTCATTGATTGATGGCTCAATTGAGTCATTGTGAATGTACTGAACAACTGCATAAACATCAAGATGATATCTAATATCTATAACTCATATATTACCAAGTTCTTTCATTTTTTAACTGCTAAAATTTTTCTTTAAATAATCCCCATCTCAGCCTTTTGGAAGCTGTGAAGCTGGACAGATCCTGGCCAGGAAAAGCTGTTAGATTTTGCTGTCTTCCCAGACCTTTGACCCAACTTTGAATGCCCTTAATAAAATGACTTGATCCCCCATACCAAGAAAATGATCCCTTCTTATCATTTCAACATTTGTCAACTTTTCCCAAACCATCATCTTCTGTGTTCTGCACAATTACAAAAGTCACGTAACTGGTCTACCTGTTCATTTGAATCCTGGACCTTTATCCCTTCTCCATGTTCCAGTGAGGGTATTTTTGTTTGTTTGTTTTTGGAAATAACAGAGTAAATGACCCCACTCCTGTTTTAAGTACTTGAATGATTTCCCATTGTTCTTACAATAAGGACAACCCTCCTTATCTACAATGCTGCTCATTCTAGTCACATTGACCTTTCAGTTCCTCATAGGTGCCATACTCTCTCCTTTCATAGGATCTGGGCTGACTCATCCTCCAGTTGTCATTTTTTTCATGGAAGCCTGACTTCTGTGATAACAATCCCTCTTATTATATGTTCCCACAGCATGTATATCTCTTATTTTCAGGCATGCATCACAGTTGGAATTTATATTTCTTTTAAACATTTGATTAAAATTGCTGTCCTTCAGTAGATAATAAGCTCCACATGGACAGGAATTGTAATGACTTATTGTTACTCAAAGACTAAAATCTTAAACAAAATTCTTAACATAATCTTTAAGGCCTTTTGATCTGGCCCCAAGACTACTTTTTCAATCACCTCTCCAAGGAATTATGCCATTTATTTCAGTTAAATTTAAGAAATATTTATACAGGGGAAGCTGGGATAGCTCAGCGGGTTAAACGCTTGCTTTGAAGCCCCGGGGATCTAGAATCACATCCCAGTCCCAGCCCATGTGCTGAACTGGGGTGTGCCCCCAGTTCAGTTCTTGCCAGGGCCTATGTGGGAGCCCCCGGCCCAGTTCCTGCCCTGTGCAGCCCTGTGCCCGTCTGTGTAGTGAAACCATATGGAAAACTAATGCTGTCAACTATGGAGACTGCTCTGGGTCCTCCCCCCTTCTCTCTGTCTCTGTCTGTCAAAATCAATAAAATAAATCTTTAAAAAAGAAAGAAATATTTATACAACCACTCCTCACTTAATGACCTACCTGTTAAATCACTGCTCAGACTTTTGACCAGTTGTCTAACACAGGGAATCCCCTTTCTCAGTCTTTGTCTCATTTCTGCAGTTGATTAATATTCACTACCTAAAGTGTTCACAATCACGCAAGATTATATATTTCATTTGTAAGTGTTGTGTCATGTGATATCTATTGAAAAATACATACCCTATGGTGCCACGACACACCACACGACATCTGCCTTTGGACTTCTTGCTAATGGACCATTTTGTAGGAATGAAACTCAGTCATTAAGAGAGGGGTGCCTGTATTTTCTTTTGACCTAAGTTTCCACCTCTACCCCAGCTACCATTCCATTTTCTTGCCCACCATTACTACAAAACTGAACACAAATGAGGAGTAGTCGCTATTTCTAGCTCCTCAAATCTAATTTTTAACTTGGTCTTCTCCGGTTTTTCTTCTATCCTTCTCCACAGTAACTTCCAATGGCTTTTAAGTTGGGGAAGCTGGAATGGCTCAATGGGTTAAACACCCCTTGCTCTGTAGCCCTGGGGTCCAAGGATCGAGTCCCAGCTCCAGCCCATGAGGTCTCATATGCTGAACTGGGGTGTGTTTTCCATGTGTGAGGCCCCCAATTTGGTTCACCAGGGTGAGCTTTCCATGTATGGGAGGTCCAGCCCCCACCTCGTGAGGCCATGCCTCCCAGGCACGAGGCCCCCAGCCTGGTTCCCATACTATGTGGCTCTACCCACCGGTGTGTGGGTTGAAACCATGTCAAAAACTAATGATGTGCAACTATGGAGACTGCTCTGGGCCCCTCCACCTTCTCTCTGTCTCTGTCTCAGTCAAAAAACAAAATAAATCTTAAAAAAAAGATGTTTAGTAAGTTGATCTCATTCGTTTTCAGGCACAAAGTACTAAAGCATTGATCCAATACATTTTATTTTTTCTTAAAACTTTTTTTTTTTTACTTATTATATTGTATGAGAGAGGGAGAGAGAGAGAGAGAGAGAGAGAGAGAGAGAGAGAGAGAGAGAGAGAGAGAGAGAGAGAGAGAGAGAGAGAGAGAAGAAGGGGGAGGCCAGGGGTGATAAGATATTAGGGTATTAGGGCATTCAGGCATTGGGGCATTGTTGAGCAGTCTCCATAGTTGTACATCAGTAGTTGTGACATGGTTTAATTTTACATAGGTGGATGTAGGACTGCATGGGGCAGGAACTGAACTGGGGGCCACTTGCATGGGGGGCAAGAACCTTTGCTGCTGGATCAGCAGTTACGAGTTGCGCCTCAGTTCAGCATATGGGTTTGCCTGGGCCAGGGCCAGAATTCAATCCCAGGACCTGCAGTTACAAGGCAAGCGCTCAACCTATTGAGCAACCCTGGCTTCCCATCATACATTTTCTCAGCTAACGTGCCCTCCCAACAGCATCACTGCCTTCTGGAAAAATTTTTTCTCTTTGTTTTCATGATCACCATTTTCTCTTGACTTGCTTCTTACCTCAATGACCACTACTTACATGTATCTTTTGATTGCTCCTTTTTTGTGTGTGACTTATAAATAACAGTAGTCTAGGGCTTGGTGTGAGATTGTCTATTTTTCCTATTTACATTTATAATCCAAGTGATCTCATTGGTATAATGGTCTTGTTACTAGATAATAAGTAGTTTGTAAATACATTTTGAATTTCTAGTGAGAGGTCATTGAGCATTAAAAAAAATACTGTTTAATTTTTATTATTTGTATTAAAATATATTTTGTGATACCAGTCCAAAATGTGAGGCAGTTTTAAAATTTATTGTGCTGCTTTAACTGTTCAGCATTAAAAATTACAACAGAAATGAGTAAGTATAGCAAAAAGCCTGATTGAGTAAGTTCAAATTAGAAGCAAAATCCTAGGTTTGTTAGCTCTCCAGGTATTGGGGGTTAGATGAGCTGATAATAAAATGTAAAGACAAGGATATAGAAAAATAATGTACTATTAGAATATGTGCAGAAGACAATCACTATTTTGTATGAAGTCTCCAAAAATTCATCTTTTAAGATAAAAGTTACTCAGGAGGGACATTCTTTAGCAGACAATGTCATGAAAATAGGTATGCGAGAGAAATGTTTGAGCCAAAGACTCTTTTACATGCATAGACCTTAAATAATACATAAAACCAAATATTAAAATATTCTTTTACTATTAACATTGAGTAACTTCCTCTTGATGGTACAAAAGCAAACACCACAGAAAGAAAGTTAAACTTTATTACTGAACTATGGCAATATACCCAGCAGTCAATGTAAGCATCTCATTGTAAGTCAATGAATATTTATTGAAGGCTCATTGTGTCCACGGCCTTTATTCTTCCATTTTTCCTCCATTATTTCATTTATTCCTTTACCAATCATTAACTATTTTAAAGCTATTACTACTATAGACTCATACAATATGAAATAACCAGAACATGGCTTTTCCTATAGGAAATGTATCAAGATGAACAGAACACCATTCTTATTTTCAAGTAAGATAATAATGAAGGTATTGAGAGATAATTTTTTTAAGATTTGTTTTATTGTTTTTAACAGAGAGAGAGAGAGAGAGAGAGAGAGAGAGAGAGAGAGAGAGAGAGA